>JARFOC010044572.1:0-22481 GCA_031763485.1 Osmoderma eremita | reverse complement strand
TTTACTCAACAAGGTGGTAAGGGGTATTTTTTAACTTAAATTTATTTTAAGCCACCGTATCCTATACCTAATCTACAATGCCAAGCAAACAATCTCACCTACATACCTCCTAAATTTTTAACACAAAAACTCTCCATTACAATACATTAAAAATACTTAAAAAGGAGCAAAAAATAAAACTTTATGGCCATTTTGAGAACGAACAGATCGTGGCGTATATGGTACAACAAGAAATCGTACCCGCTCCTAAGGCCCCTCGGGTGCAGTTCCCGATGTTTACTATGCGCTCTCGCCAATAGCCCGCACGGGAACGCAAGAGCAACGTAGTGGTACTCGACTAACGCCTTCGATTGTTGAATAAGTAAAGGAGGATGCTTCTGTAAGAGCGAATAATGTGCCGTCGGGTGTGTATGTAACATAACCACCGGCTTCAACTTGAGAAATGTATGTTCGCGCGGGTGAAAGGGGATTGTAAGGGGTTAAGTTGTGGGAGCAAGATGTCTGACGCTTCCGGAATGAAGTGGCGGTTGCGGGAAGTATTTTGAACAATGTTTACACGGTGGAAATTGTTTTTATGTACTACATAATATACGGTTCATTGTTTGTCTTAGTCTGGTGGTGACGTACTTATAGTATCGGCATTTGCCGAGAAAATAAAGCGATTTACTGCTTTATTTCAACTGAATATAACTGCGCCCCCAGATGTTGGCTAGATTGTAAAATATCTTAGAAAGCAATAAAATAGACAAACAGTTAAAATAAACAGTTTAAAAAAAATGATAAACTAATATTTTCGAAAAGAGAATTGCTTTCGGTTACACGGTGAGTGTAATAAGACCTATTAGTTACAGCCGATTTTTCCTTTATCAGAAGATGTTGCAACAGTCTCTTTTGCAGGTGACACCACCATAGTGACCATACGTAGCGACGATAGAGTAGCTTCAGAGACTTCGCAAACACATCTCATAATCGATGAAACCGAGTCGTCCCTTAGAAGATGGCAGATCGGATGAATGAATAAAAATCCACACAGCTAACGTTCAAAGTGAAGAAAGACATATTCCTTCAGTAAGCTTCCATAACAAACAAATCCCACATCAAAACGGTGCTAATTATCTCGGAATCCAGCTTGATAGCGATAAAACCGATTTCTATGTATGGCACTAAATCCACCGTCAAACTCAAAGATTAAATAGTCAAAAACTTCCAAAGTAAGGTGCTGGGAATTATAATGAACATCATCAATCTAGCATACATGGTATTCAATGGGCAAAAAGATCTGAAGATCTTACAGGTCACAGCAGTAGATTAACTTCGTCTTTTCAACCATGACCTAAGATTGGTTTAGGAATCTTGTGAAAACTGAGCCTTGTCCATTACTTTACTTGTAGGTGGGGTTAAGTAACGAAATTTCCTTTATTGTCTCACAGTGTCAACCCATATAAAACTCTATTTAGGCATCCATCCATTGAGAGAATTGAAAATTACCCTCTTTCCCTTCGACGTCTTTTCGGGTGCAGTAAGATGAGGAATGGTATGATTGAAAACGAAGGATCCTGGAGCTCTATTCTGCAATTGTAGCGATTAGCGATATTGCTATTTGCTATGTTATAGCGATAGGACGTGTCGTCATCAAAATTCGATATCCCTATAGCAAAATACGGCGATCGAATTAGTAGCAAGCGCCATCTCACGACAAAGCATTTAAATAGAAAATTCGGGGGCGTTCTGATAATTTTACCGGTTTTTTAACCTTTTTGCCTCATGTTTTCCGGCAATTAGAACATATGTTAAATTAATTTAATCATATATTTTTATCTTCAGTAATTTTCGTACGTTAGAATATCTATGCATTTACAAATTTAATACCTTTGTATACAAGTTAAGTGACTTAGGTATATTCCTACAACCTCTTAATTATTATGACCGGTATTTCCCAAGTTAGAATTCCCGCAATTGAAAACGAAATGTTTATTAGGGGTATCACAAACAGATGCATTTTAGTATTTTAATCTTTTTCATAACGGTCAAAATAAATACCACTTTCTGTTAATTTTACAATGTATTTCCTCTCAATTCCACCCTATCACATCTATTACTCCCAGTATCTGTGGCATTTAAAAACCTAAAATAACTGATTGAAATGCATTCTCGTTAATGCTTATTGATACAGTTTTTATGCATTTACTAACTGTTTATTGACTTACTGCATGTAACAAGTTGTATCCAACACCTCGTTGATAGCTTTCTGATGCAAACAATGGTAATGTGCAAAGAACTTATGTATAAGAATTTATGTATAAAAAATTGTATCAATCCTGTTATAAATGGCACAGTTCGTCTGGTGTGTATATCTCTAGCATTTGCCATGATTCAAGGAAATTTCTAGAAAATTATTGAGCTTCGTCTTATTCTATCTAAATCTTCCAGTGTTCCTATATTCCAGTTTGGTTTCAAATTTTCAGTCACTATATCTGTGAATGGTAGAAAGGTGAATTGCAATAACGGGTACTAATTTTAGGGCAAACTACACAGAGTGCCTAATGCGATGTATCATCAGCATAGTGACAGATTGAATCCGCGGAGATATCAGCGTCGAAATCGTTTACCTAAATAATAAATAATAATGGCCCTAAAATGGAGCCTTGCCGTACACCGCAGTCAGTGGGTGCCACAGCGGATTTATTTCCACCAACTTCAACATATTGACGCATGTTCCTTAGATATGCTTCTAGTAGATTATAGCTATTACCCCGTATTCCGTAACAGAAGGGTTTATCCAACAATAATCTGAGGTCCACGGTTCCCTATGCGCTATTTAAATTTTAACCAATAGCATATCAGCATTTCGGCATAAACTATGGTCAGTGCACTTTGGAGTGCGTTCGTTCTTCAAAACGGCAGGCGAAATGTCCAGCAGATAGACACGAAATTCATTCGAGACAGTAAAAGTCTATCTACTCTGTTCTGTAAAAGATTGCATGTAAACTTCACACAATGCTGATTCATTCTATGATTTAGTAAGTCCATGTGGCGAGATGGCAATCCATGCTGCATCAATACCGACTGGAGGAAAGGTTGTAAGTGTTTTCACTTAAGAATATATTAAAATTATGCTAGAAGCAACAGTTCCAACAGCTCCAAGACATCATTAAAATTACGCCTTGAAGGATCCTCGTCAGTTACCCAAATAATTAAGAACCTGAAATATGATACCGGCCTGTTCGAATTATCATTTCCTTCCTTCCTCCTTCAGAGGTAAACGCTTCCCTAAAATTTTAATTCCCTTAAGTACACCTTAAAATAAAAGGCTGAACGGGCGGGGCGGTAGACGTTAATTTCGCAACATTCCTCATCGTTCCAATTCCCGCCATTCGCCGAAGCACCATCGGTGCCCTGCCCTAATTATTCGTAATGAATTTGGAGGAGCTGTCCTTCCCCTCTTCACTTAATAAAATTTTATTAGCCTCGGAGAGTGGGCGGGAAATATATACCAGGTAATTGATGTCGAACACTAAGAGGCGAGGTGTCTCGTTTAACTTAGGAGGGTCCTAATTTTACCCTCGCAAGTACGAAATGAAAGGATCCTAAAACACCAAAGCGCCACCAAGCAGAATCAATAAGCTATTTTAATAAAACGCCCCCTTTTCCTAGCGCGTTACTATTTTTGCTGCCGCGTTATTGTTTTTGATGGGAGAGATGTTTCACCTGCACTCATTCCTAATTTACCCTCGTCTGGCATAAATTGCATACTTTCGGAAAGGCGGTGGCACTAGTCATCCATCTCCATTAATCACCGGCAGCACGCTTGATTAAATCCGCTTGTCAAAGTTTAGCAGGGGTAGGGTAGTGCGCGTGCTAGTAAATTTGCGACGATATAATTGAAATTCTGTTCTGACAGCGTTTCTGGTGACTGTCGAAGAACGAAAGTGTCAAAGGTGCGTGGATTGTGTCAAAAATCATAACGTCAACTAAAAATACCTATAAAAGACAAAATTAAGAATCTTCGTAGTTACGTTAGATTTGTCTATGGCGTATGCAACGTCTGTAACAAATTCATTTTGATTCAGGGTGCGTTCGCTTTTAAAATCCATGGATTCATGTGACGTCACCAAGGTTAGACTATAATAACGAATTTCTATGAGCACATCTCTGCTGTCATTTGCTATTATTGGGGTTATGTCGGTTTTCTCGTTGTGTTTTATATGTGTTAGGTAGAAGCACAAACCTTTGACGTAAAAATAAATTTAATAATAAAACCATAAGTAAAAGATTTAGTAAAGATGTATCAGTTCTGCGATGTGACGGTTGTCAAATTTTTTGAGGTTATTAACAAAGTTTTCATAAATGTATTACTTCATTTGTAAATACTTACAGAATGGAAGTGAATAGGCCGTACTTATTATGAAATATGTTTTATTTTATTAAAATGATGATTCACACTAAAAGTATACTTCATATATGGAAAACCATCTATTTTTTAAATCAAAATAAGTAGAAAATGTGGAAGCAAAAAATATGAAACTGTTTCAGAAATAGAATGTATCTATTGTATAGTCTAATATACGTTACGTTCTTTGGGTTGGTTTAGTATGTTGATAACCAATTCAAGGATGTACCATTTTGGTAAAACGGTCCGGTTTTCTTTATTTACATTTTATTTCCCTTTATGTATATGGCTTTGCATTCCTTACGGAATTCTAGCCGCTACAATATTATAGTTACAATTAATATAATATCCTTTAACATAATTAAAATTTGTCGTTTTACGTCGGTGCTGGCCAATCGATAAAAGAATATAAAAATAAAAAGAAATTTTAAAACTTGGTCGATTAGTTCCAAAAACATAAACATTCAACGTATTTGACTACGAATATAATGTTCGGCTTTCAGGTTTTTTTTTTATATATTGAAGGACCATGTTATTGAAAATGACGGAGAAAAATTGGAAAGGTTTCCATACTCCATACTTATCTATTCACATTTCTTACACAAAAAAACTATTAAAACGGAATAGTTGAAAAGTTTTTTCAACACTGAATAAACCTATGAAATACCTATGTTCGTTTTATCCAAAGTGTTGTCTACTTCAATTTCATTATTGGTTTGTTTAGCGGTAATGGGTCGTTAAGAAAGTCGTTTTTTAAGACGTATTCTTTGAGTTGGTTTGGGATGTTGATAACCAATTCAAGGATCTACCGTTTTGGTAAAGCGGGCCGGTTTTCTAGTTTTATTTCTATAACAAAGTAAACAGAAAAATATATGTAGATACCTACAGGCTTCTTTGCAAGAAGAAGTAAGTCGTTTACCAGGCATCTTACAAAAATATTAACAATTTGTATACTTGTTTTACATCTGAAAGCTTACCACAACGTAAACGAATTAATAATGAAAATAACAGATTTAGCACAAGAAATACCAGAATTCAATAAAAATAAGCGTTGGAAACTAAAGAAACCCCAAATACGGAGTAGAGAAAATATGTCAAATGTAAAGGGGCAATATTCTCTGTCTTAATTACATTTTTTTTTTCGCAAAAGGCTGAATTCAGGTTTAGGACATGATAGATAAAATATGTTCAGAATTTGACGTATAATTTAAAAATTAAATAAAGTGAGCTGTCCAAACATGTTTTGCAACTAAAATCAAAAATCGACGGGGCCGAGCGTTTCTATGAGAAAAAACCCTTGAATTTTAAATGAATTTATTCCAACCTTTACGTGCTCACTGTATAGCTAGATTAATCGTTACAAGTAAAAGACATGGTATCCTAAAATAAATACGCCGAAAACAATTTATATCTAGGCGATCTGACTTGGTAAAGTCAGCGTTCAAATTTATTACAGAGCAGATGTTCCATTCTAAACAAACCCAGATAGGAGTTGGGAGAATTTATCCTAAATTCTTACACGACCTATACGCGTAGTAATTGGCCCAGGTCAGATACACACAAATAGCACAAGTTAACGATTCCTATTATCGTTAGAGAACAGAAGTCGATAGTGATTCTAGACGAGTCGTTTCTTCTTCTATAGATTGCCTTTCAGGATTCTCTTTTACCTAATCGAATCCGGTCGTATCCCGAAGTGGCACTTCGGAAATATTCCGCTGCCACTTTAGTAACACCATTGACCTAATTCCAGCCAGCTGCATGCTTCGTTCCGTTTCCCGGTTCGATCACGCTTTTCGCATTGAGCGTGGATTTTACACGCAAAACATTTCTCAACTTGAACCAGCGCAGTGCTCGAATCGCCGCCGTCGCGTTGCACGACCCCATTTTTGAGCGGCGGTGGCTTGGATGCCGTAATTCCTCGTGGTTGTCCCCGTAAAGCTGCCACGTTCCCGCGGGATTAAACGCTTACTCTGCACGAGGGGCAAAAAGTCGTGTTCCGAATTTTTCGAAATGCGATATTGCTGACGATATCGTTTTACCGTTTTTGTCAGGATTAATAATGGCCGTAATGCTTTCGACGATGCGAGATTTTAGGTTTTCAGATTGTTGTACGAACATCAAAACAATGGAAATATTTAAATTGCCAAATCCGGAGAATACGGCGGACGGTCAAGTAATTCACAACCAGTTTCACCAATCGAGTACTTTTGAGCGTGAACGTTGTTTTGCAAGTTCTCCGTCACGTTTTTCCACAATTTCGTATGTAATTTAGTTGGCAGCTCAGTATTATATGGTCTCATGATGCTTCTATTCTGTTCCAAATCGGAATTATCTCATCTTTATCCTTGAAAACTGATACAAGCATCTCTGAACACGGATCGCGGACAACCAGAATACATTCCATCGTTGGATGGTTCTTTAGTCTCCGGGTTATAGTGATCGGCCGATAGTAACCGATCCAGAAAGTTTGAGGAGTCCTCTTCAAAACGACTGCAGATTTCCTTCGATGTCGTAACTAGAACGGGCGGGCTCCTGATCAACATTCAAGCATTCGGAATCTATTTGGCCCAAAAGATATCTCAAACTTAAGCATTTCGGAATCTATTTTGCCCAAAATCTATCTTAAACCCAAGCGTTCCGGAATATATTTGGCCGAAAGCTATCTAATACCCAAGTCATAATGGATGATCTGAAACACACGTTCATAGGAAATTTGCAATGCATTTGCTATATGTTTGAGCCCAATTCGTCGATATTTTCAAATCATATGGTGGATAGAACCACGGCGTTGTTGCAGTCTTCCAGAGTGGTGTTCACCTTTGATATCTCATCTTCCTCTCTTAAATCCCGCAACCCAGTTTGCAATAGTAGCATATGAAGACGAATGAGACAACACCTAAGGTTGCTGTCAAGTCACCAATAATTTCTTATGCCGATAACCATTTTACTAACTGAATAATTTAATAACTGAATCTCGTATTTCTGAATCTCGTAGGTAGCTTCTTCTCAAACATGTTGTTTGCAGAAATTCATAGTTTTATAGCACTTCAAGTTGTGGATGTCGAACTTTTACAACTTATAACATCATAGTTGTAAACATAGCTATTTATATAAGTTGTACATATTTAGTTTTTTCTGCTAGAAAGTTTCCAGGCTAGATATCAATACATACGTTATTTAATACAAATAACTTTAACAGAACTGCCATAAAATGGTACGGGGATGGCTCCAAAAACGGCATAGCAAACCGCAATAGGGATATATGGGCCTAAAGCTACATGTTTCAGAAGCTTGGGCTTGTACCCAAATATCTTCCGGGGTGAACATACGCTATTGAAAGATGCGTCCAGTTCAACATTGATGGGAACTATCAAAAGCAGGAGATTATGATAATCAAGCAGCCATCAGGGCGCTGAGCACAAATATAATCAGCTCCAAGATAGTTTGGGAGTGTCTAGGAAAGCTAAACGAGCTAGGCGAAAGTAACAAGGTAACCCTTCTGTGGGTTCCGGGACACACAGGAGTGGAAGGAAACTAAATAACAGACAATCTCGCTAGGAAAAGGGTTGGAATACCATTTGTAGGGCCTGGACCCTATAGCGAGATAAGTAGCAGTATACGACTGGAGAAACTTAAAAGTGAAGAAGCGCAGAGAAAATCCCAATACTGGGAGAATCTCCAGGGAATGGGCCGAGCTAAAACTCTTCTGGGAACCTATAACCGGAAGAGATTTACAGAGTGCATCAACCTAAGTAAAAATAATGCTCGCATATTGACAGGTATCCTATCAGGCCACTGTAAGCTGAAAGGGCACCTGAGTAGGCTTGGAATAATAGATGAAGTGGAATGTAGAACATTCGAAGCAACTCTCAAACTGCGCTGCACTGTGCAACTCAAAGGCCCTGCACCTGTGAGCAAGTGAAATTGAATAGGGAGAGTTACCTAGTCTGGGACTTTCTGACATTCTGCACTTTTTAAAAGGAATCGGACTGGACAGCTGTAAATATAGCTATGATAGGAGACACAATAGATCTTTTAGGTCGCAGCGTATTATCACCCTTGCTATACATACGTATAATACCAATAATTTCCGACTGACCTTTAGGCGCATGGCTTTGTAATCCCAGTTCTTTACGTCTTTCTCTGCTAAATCTCTTGGGACCCACCTTTTTCTTGTTCTCTCTTCCGTCATCCCATCTATGTCTGGCCACAATGCAATGTGTCCCGTTTACTACTTTATTTACTTCCAAACTTGCTTTGCGTTTTGTTTCCACCATTGTTCTCTGTACCTCCTCTCCAGTTCTACTTCATTTTTCGCTATTATAACGTCATCCGTGTAACCTACTATTTGATGACTCCTATACATGATAATGTCTCTCATTGTTCATCGGTGTTTCCCTGATAATGTTCTCTAGCACAATAGTCAATAGTAGGGTCGATAGAGGGTCCTCTTGTATTGCTTTTGGTTTGATCTCAAACTCTTCTATAGCGTGCGTTTCCATTAACCCTTATGTTTCTTTTAGTTTTTTTTTTCTGAAAGTTATGTCTATTAAGGCGAGTTTACACATGCATGGATTTACTGGCGCCAGTGACCACTTTTACACACAGCTTTTACTTTCACGCAAGTTAAATGTGTGGAGTTTTATTTACTGGCGCCAGTAAATCCATGCATGTGTAAACTCGTCCTTAGTCTCGCAAATTTTCTCATAAATGCTTAATGAATGGGCTTCCTATGTATCAATACTTTCCCATATTATTTATTATTATTATTTATTTGATTAATTTACTTAATGTTACACTACCTATTTTATTTAGCTTACTTTCTCACGACACTCAATCTAAATAATTGTAAAATATAAAACGACTGCATTGCATTACTTCTAATTACTTGACGAGCCAAACCATTACCTCTGCGCCAAATTGTACAATTTCTTTTTTTAAATAGCTCCAATTAAAATACAACGGCACCGAAATTAATTCAAATTAAGGCCAATTTTACCAAGCACCCACCCGTAGAGTAATAATACAGTTCGTTCCTTAAGGGGCAACAAAAAATCATGTAGATAAATTGACCTCCTGATTCGTCGCGACCTTTCCAGGAGACATTCTCCTAATTTCGTTAATGCCGTCCTCGCATCCCCGTCACGTCTGTGGACGTGGAATTGGGTGAAATCAGTGGAACGAAGTGGAGGCTCCCCCCAATTCGAATTTTTTGAAGGGAAATGAAAGGATATATCACAAACAAAGGTCGTCTTGGAAGAAGAGGCTTTTGTGTAAATAAAATCTAAAGTTCTCCGGAATTAATAATACCTGTGGGATCAGCACGTTGTGGAGGCTTTGGCGATGGAAGCGGGTGATGGTGGTGGCAGGTTTGGGGGAATGAAATAATCAACACGCGGTGCTCGGAGTAGTGGGTAGCGAATTTTAATTAAATTTATTTCGTCGAAGTTTCAACTTAATGAAATTGGTAGAATATAGAGGGCTGGGTTTTTGGTACGTTAAGCATAGTGGAGAATGAATCACGCCTTGAAATTTATTGATTTCATGTATTTGTTTGTTTGTTCCGTTTATTGTATTATTTGTTTTAAACGTTAAAAAACCCTCGAGCACCCTTCTGTTTGAAAAACTGCTGTTATACTCGAGCATTGATGGTGGCATATAGTCTGCATTCTCGGTGAAATGAAATGAAGTTAAAGTTAGTAGCGCACATAATCCTAGTGCATTGCACATAGTTCGTCAGATGTTTACTATGATTTTAAAACTTTAATTTTTGGTGAAGGTCCGAGGCTGCATACCGGAAACAGTCTAACAGAAAAAAGGAGTGCAATCGAAATTGAAAAATGCAATAAAAACAAACACCATCAACTATATAAAAACAGGTACAATAGAGTCGAATCAGGTTGAATTAAATCAAGGCTTAAGACAGGGTGGTGTCTTGGTAACACTATTCGCAGTACTGATAGACGATATAATAAATAAAATCAAAAATTAAGTAGGATCGGTACAAATAGGTTACCACAGGGTGAGACATTTATGACATAGTGATCTTTGCCAACAGTGAAAAAGATCTCCAAGATGGCATATATTAATGGAATAAGAGCTTTGAACCAATCAATATGCCCATAAATAAGAAAAAGATCAAGTTGATGATATTAAACATTAAAATAGAGCGGGTCAATTCAGTAAAATATTTAGGTGTACAAATTGATAACAGTAGGAGCAGTGAAACAGAACTCGAGACTAGACGCAACTGCTGAACTGTATATTATTCACCTGATTGAACATTTTTGAATAAAAGAGAAATATCAAAGAAGGCAGAAATGACAGTTCTTAAAACAATCTATCAGCCAGTACTGACATCTGGTTGTGGCAGCTGGATAAACACGAAAGCACCTCAAAGAAAAGTTCAATTTACGTAGATGAAATATTTGAGAAAAGTGAAGGGTATAACGATAATGGACAAAATAAGAAATGGTAGTGGTAGGAATGAGTTAAATGTTCAATCGGTATACAAAAAACACCAACTAGATCGGGGCTGTCGAACGTGAGGCCACGTTGACGTGACGTCACTTTTTGCGGCACGCGGAGCTGGCTTCTAAATGTATAAATTACGCTCAAATACGAAATATGCATACAAATAAAAATACGTGTGACGCCACTTGCGACGGATAGAAGTTACTGGAAATTGGACCGATCTTGCTCGATCACCCTCGAATATTCGAGAAGCCACGCGCACGTATATAAGAAGATTGCGTCAAGCGGGACGGGCAGAGTTAGTTACGTACCAATTCTAAGCCTTTTTAACTAGGTGAAATATGTCTTCGCAGACTTTTCATTTTAGACATGGCAGACGTGAAAAATTTAATGTTGCTCAGCATATTTCTCAAACATGTCATGGGATGTCATGTGAAAGCCTTCTAGTATATACAATTTTCAAGAAGCCCAAAAGACATATAGGCAGTAATATATGTGTGTATCCACAAAAATGCTATAATTAATAAATAGGTCGATCTCTCGAAAGCAATCATCCTCAAAATGGAATCGTCCAAAATTAAACAACCCTCGAGCGACCCCAATTCATTTTAATTAAAACTCGAACCCAGCGGAGCGTGCTACCAGTACTACTGAACGAGAACCGCAACACGGTCATTCGATTTTGACCCGATCCAGGATATGCAGCAAAAAATTAAATTCCATAGGCGCGCCAATTGCGAGGGTTCCTTCAAATCGATCTCTCTGCGAACTCATCATCGTTCTGTTGTGTTGTGGTGTACTTGGCTGGACGTAAAAATATGCCCCTCGAGTTAAAGTGTTAATATCCTTTTATAGACTTGGTCAAAATAGATATATTGAAGGATTCGTCACACTTGTCTCCGGCCTAATATTGGTGCGTATTCCGATTGGATGACATCTAAAGTGTTTATTAACGTCTCTTTTATTTGAGTGCCAAAACGGTTTAGAATTAGGCAATTTTATATTTTCTACAGATGTGTTTTCTATACCTTGGGGACATTTGTGTCGACATGTACCAGTTTAACAGTAACACACAAATTGCTGTGCTAGGAAATAGAGTTGTGTGGCTTACTATTGGAAAAGCTCCATAAATTTGACTTCAGTAATGCCATACGTAATTCATTTCAATCTTCTGTATTATGCAATGGTTTTAGTTTTGATTGCCATCCTATCTCGTCAGGTGCAAGAGTCCAATTTAAGTCCATTGCTATTCTTACTATTTATGATGAATTCATCCATACACATCCATGCACAACTGCACCGATATATCCATTCTCATCACGATGTTCATTTCAAAAAGATTCTAATATAATGAAGGGTATACGGCATTATAAAAAAAACACATTATAACCTAAAATCAATGCATAATTTTGTTGTTGACAATTAATCTACTTAAAATATTGTGTTGCAATCTATAAGTATCTTTAGAAAGACAGCATTCATAAAAACAAATAGCTAAATAAAATAATCAAATAAACTCCACAACAAAAGCTCTCGCACGGCACTGATCATAGAATATATGTAAAAGTTAGTAAAATATTACTAAACAGTTTTTAAGTGGCTAAGTTCAGTCAATACAATTATATCAGTTGGTCACACTGCTTGTGTTACTAACCTGGATTTGTTGTTCTGAGTTACAGAAAGAAAGTAGTGGTGTAACACTATTTTCTTTATAGGTACTAAGGTGACAATTTACAAATAAATTAAAATTATCGAAGTTGCCATATAGTTCTCTATTGCATCTGTTGGACGATTCAACTATAGTTAAGTGGTGTGTTCAGAATTGAGTCTAGGAAAAAAGATCTATTTACCAGAAACGTTTTATCCCATAAACTTTTTACTTAAGGTCTTGTACGTTTATTTATGTTTACATGATAGTGTTAGGAATGCTATTATTCTTAACCTCTGAAACTTACATAAAAAATAACCTAGCCGGAAAATACTAAATCATTTCGCCTTATCTCCAGTTTAACTGGCGATAGTTCATCAAGATTTACAACCGACTAAATGAATAACGACCGGCTTATACTCCTGGGATCCCCGTCCATATATTTCAAGACGATCTGGAATAACGGTCATCATCTAGAATTATTTTTTCGAGGGCTTTTTCTGGTTCTATTTTTCTTTTTCATTTTAACTATAATGATGGTGGTAACAGATGAGTTGTAGTTGATCTCCCACGTCTTCACACTTGCTATTACATTTCATGTATATTTCGAAGTGCACTAGACAAGATAAGTGCATACAAGATACAAGAACGGAGGCTATGTACAAAAGAAGAAAGATCCAGTTACATGTTTGTTAACTCAACAGAGGGCACCAGCATTTCTGTTGTGCACATAATAAAATAGTAGATGCATTGTTCTAGCTATCCATGTGTATACAATTTCAAGTTGGTTATGTATGTTATATATCTACTCTTTCCTTTTTCGTTCTTGTTTAATACGGAGAGTGCCTGCTGCTTTTATTGTTTCGGTTTCCTTAGTAATATTTTTTTCTTACTTAGACCTATGCAGCGTTGTGCCACGATATTGTCTGGTCCGCTGTTGGAACATCTGCTCGCGTGTATCTTCTTTCAAAGTGGCTGAATTGTCTTGTCTTATTTAGACAACAACCACTCAAAGCGAGAGGGTCATGATAATAGTATGCATAGATAGGCGTTTTAATAATGTTTGTGTTTAGCGTTAATGGGTGAGGAAGGTTTTATTTGAGGAGTAATTGCTTCCTGTTACTGTTACAATATGGCGTAGACGGAAATGGTGTTTCTACTGAGAAGAAAAATAGATTTAGTTTCACGTATAAATACACAAATAACTCGAGCGCTTTTCCTGTTCTATTTAAAGGAAAATTCCTCTATTAATAAAACATACACACAGGATTAATACAGTCACCACATATATATTGCATATGGCGTTATTTTTAAGCACTAATATCTTTTGTGAAAATTCAACACTGAGCCACCGCATAACATCACTCGCTTAGTAATATTCAATTGATGATGTCATCTTTTTAAAAGTATTCACACCATAATAATAGACGTCTATTTATTTTAACGTGTTGTAGTCATAATTTCTCTAAATACTGGCTCGTTTTAAATTGGGATATGTACATCGCATGAACACAAGTAAAATTTTGGAGGTGTAACTATAAAGTTGTATCTGTATCGATTATATACACCCAACGAATATATAATATCTATCAAAATATCGATAAACACACTGTTCGGATTACTCCTCCCGCACAAAGTATTAATTGATTCGGGACGACACGTGTTTCGGGAATACGTGGATTCCCATTATCAAGTCGAATAACCGAATGAGCGCGAAAATAACTTAAACTAGAAACATGCACTCTTTTTTCTTCTCCTTTCATTCCCTCTACCTATCGCCTTGCACCACGGACGCGCAAAACTCCATTCTTGCAAAATGGTTCTCGGGAAAAATATCCTCGCATACGTGTATATCATTTGACTTAACAGTTACAAGAATTCAGCAAATCTGATCCCAGCGAACCAAAGCTCCTTTTTCCCACTACAACTCGGCGGCATTCCGATGGAATTCGATCCACCTTCGAACTAAGCTCGGATCGCTCGAAGGCATCTACCGTTAGAGATCCGAAACCGCTAAACCTCCCCCAACTCCGAAATATCGGGATAACGCCAGATTATGTGGAGGCACGTGCACTCCCCCTCCCAACGGCACAGTTTATATCACGTCACCCCCTTCGATACCCTCATCGGAATGTTCGATAACCTCAGCGCCGGAACGCAGGATGCGAGAGGTAATAGGTGACCGGATTTCCTACGCCCCTCATAAATAACTAAATTAATTGGCAGTGAAATTGTTCCGGGTTCGCCTGCCCGACCTTATTTTTCCGAGACTTGCGGAAATAATACGGGGTCCGGATTTCTGAGAGGCCCGCCTGATAGGTTTCTAGGAGGCGAGGAAATGGAACGGGAAAGCGACGCTTGGAGGCCGCACGTACGGTGGGTGAACGGTTATTAAAGTTTTTACGAGGAGAGTATGAAAGTCCGTATATCGACTGCGGAGGACAGTTATTGATATTGGACGACCGACGGTCGTTCGAAGGTCGATAATGGCGGTGGAAATTGAAAGTCAAAGGACGAGGTTTGGTATTTCCGATTCTATTTGGAATGGTGATGGTCTTGGCTGATATTCGATACCTTAGCTTATGCGGGTGGAATAAAATCGATAAAAATAAGCTGTGTAAAAGACGTATGTACACCTTTAAAGCATACTTTCCGACATTATCAGGACCTGAAGCATCGGGTCGAAGCAGTAACACCTATAGATCGTCTCAACCTCCGTATGCAGTATGGCATATAATAGCTACTTTTATCTCCACTTCCGATTGCTATGTTGCAACTTATTTACACATGTCGGCATCGGCAAAGTACTTATCTAACTGTCTATTAGCGTCAACTGCTGTCAATCGTGATCGTCGTAGTTTTAAGTCAGACGGTTGTCCCGCCCATAACACCAGATTAGTGAAGTCTAAATCACGACACTTATTTCGATATTAGATCATTTATATTCAATAGAATTTTACTTGATTGTTGTTGGAGACTTCAACATTTTTTTAGAATCAAATTCGCGTGATTCAATAGATTTGAGCAATTTGTTTGCGTCTTATAACCTACACTCATCCTTGATTGAATATACACGACAGGGTATAGCTTCTGTTACACAAAGAGACAATATAGGAGGCATAGAGTTGGACCATTTTTCTTCTATAGTACAGTTACAGGAGCTCGTTATCTGGAACTGTTGGAAGAAGCTGTTATTCCAGAAATTCAGCATGCTCCAGAAGGAATTTTCCAACAAGACGTGGTATCTCCACACTGGTCTTTGGAAGTGCGTGCGCTACTGATCTCGGAATGTCTTGGCCATGGAGGTACGATCGCCTGGCCAACAAGATCATGAGACCTAAACCCATGCGATTACTCCATGTGGGGAATCGTGAAAAACCACAGAATTGTTATCATCGGCGAGACCGTCTTTAATAATGAATAGTCATTATTAATACGATTATAGAATCGTATGCGTTCTGCCGTCTGTGAACGTTGTGAATTGCGTATTAAGCGAGATGATACCCACTTTAAAAATTATTTGTAAATACCAAATCTGAATAAACACTATTCTCACTCGGGCATTTTTATTTATTTTAGGGGAAACTGGCTTTTAGCACACGCCCGGTATTCTTAACGTATTCATGAACCTACAAGCGACACAAAGATAAAAATACCAACGGAGAGTTTGCACGTGAGAGGTAGAAAATCGAAGGTGACGTGACAACTCGTTCCCCACTGGTTTCGTCCACGGAAGCCAGTGACGCCCGTCAAGTGCGCTCCACGGCGAAAGTAGTAACAATAATTGATGGAACCCCATTACCGGGAAACTCCATTAGGGGGGCTTCCGAGAAGCGGTGAACGCAGACGGTAGACGCAGTAGGGACGTCGGCAAAGAGACGACTGTCGCGGCGCCGTCACTACTTGACATCGAAGCGTGTGAATAATTTAAGGATGGTGACAGAATAGAGATTGTAGAATAAAATCTAAGAGGTACAGTGGCGGACAAAAAATATTTGTAATAAAATCAATATCAAAGATTCTTGAAATAGCTGTAATATACGCACCTAATATTTATATTAAAAATACAAAAATTACAAAATCATATACAAATATATTGCTATAAGAATAAAAAGTCATCTACTAGACAAAATAATATAGATTTGATAATCACAACCTGTTGTACAATTAAAACAAACAAGTGTACCATATTCAAAACTTAATGTAACAATTAATATTTGACAGTATGTATATACCGTATTTTGCAATACAGTTTCAGACCTTTTCGATAAAGAGTCAACCAAGCCCTGGCATATTGGAATAGAAATAGCTTGCCATTTTTCCCTCATAGCTTCCCATGGTTGTTGTTTATTTTGAATTCGTTGGTCTACCAATGGGTCCTTCACACACTTCGTAAGAAAGGTATTGGATTCAGGTGCGGCGATTGAGCTGACCATTGTAAAAATTGTACATTTTGGACCTGAATCCAATTTTCAAATCCAATTATTATGGTGAAATTTCCTTAGTGGTATTTCTCTCCCGAGTTAGTAACCCGCAACAGCACATTTTATATCAACAGACACTGTAAAAACTGTTTCGGGCTACTATATCCTGATCAGTGTAGGACGGGGAGGTGCCTGTTGCTCGTTCGGTATGCCGTATCGTCAACTTCACGTTAGAATGTCTATGTCGTAAAACTGCAAGGACATCTAACGCCCAGTAGCGTATTCGTGGCGTAAGCTAAGCTACTAGTCCGTAGAGATCTGTGTTAACGTGTGATCCTTTTTAGCGTCGATATGACAAAAACCTAAAACGATTTCTGCTAATATCCGGCAAGTAAAGATGATTAAAGTATACAAATATTTTTAAAATATACTTTCTGAATCACACAACGCATTCGATTGTGTATCAGGCACCTCTCCGTCGTATACTGATGAGGCCACACTGGTCCCAAACAGCTGATTGTGCGTTGTTGTTACACAATCGGATGCGCTGTGTGATCCAGAAATTAAATTTATATATTTTTAATATATTTACATGCTTCGATCAAAAATCGTTTAGTTCAACAACATATTTCGTTTGTATATACTCACCACTCCGTATTGTAAATTCAATCGTTTGAAAAATGTTAAACTTTGCCTTGGGTTAAAGTTTGATGTTAGTTGGTGCAATAACTTGCTGTAGTTCGTTCAATTGTCGGCAGTATTCTACTCAAATGATAATAATGTATATTCTTTTAAATCGTTAGCCATTTAAGTCAATGCAACAAAGGTGTTTGAAAGAATAAATTAATTGTATTGCAAAGGAAAGTATAGATATAAGTCGTAAGATGAGTAAATCATGATAACACAACAACTACAAAAAAAAATAACTGTACAGAGGTGTGCAATGAATGTATGTATAGTCCGGTTGTTAAACCGAAATTGTGACATCTTATTTTTCGTTCAAACTATGAAATCTGTTAAACTAACAAATGCAGGCTTTCAATATATTGTACGATAAATTAGTGCAAAAAGATATTCAACAAAAAGGGGAATGTTGCTGTAACAGACAATGTAATTTTCAAGAGTTTACTTCAAACAAATATTTATTGAATTCACTCAAAAAATAATCAACACTTTGTTGACCTAAAAAATTACAGAATAAAAATTGTATGCCAGCCATTGCAGTAGTTTTTGTTGGTTTTCCACGATTTCCTGGTATTTTTTTTTTCAAACCATTAATAAAATCACGGGATTTTTAGTTTGTATAATGGTTGTGAGGTTATGTTCTATGCTTTACTTCCTCTTCGTAATTCCCCAATAGTTTTTTTTTCCTCCTTCGTTAAGTTTCTTCGCAATAAACAATTGTTTAAAGCAAGAATAAATAATTACAAAAGAGGCCTCACCACGAACACTTTCGCGAATTTGTCACGCACATATCTTTACCATTTACGACATAAGACTAAAAGGGTTATTCCCAAGCGTAAGTGCGCGCAACTAAAATAATAAGTGATTGTGAGAAACAGTACTTGTTCTCGGCACTAGGTGTCGCCCATTCGTATGAGGTTCTTTACATAAATAAATCAAATCTTCTGACATTCGTCCACGCTTTATGTATAATATCTAGTAATTGAAATTGTACCATTTTAGTGCGGAATTTATCTATTCATAACGTTCGGAACTACTTAACCGCACAGCCGTGACACGAATTAATCCCTAAATCTGTCCCCTATCTCGTCCTATCTAATATCTAATAAAGTTTCGCCATTATAAAGCGCCGCTTCGCGCTAATCTCGCTCGAACTAATAAAACTTCAAATTGGCTGTCGCGCGAGTTTCATGACCTGCGGCTTTCCGTGTAATTTCTAGAGTGCCAGCGATGACGGGGACGAACAGGTCGTTGTTTGGATGTTTTAGGGCGCCGTTGAAGGAGTGACAAGATACGTTGATTACCGATACTTGGGGTGCCCGTACAATTTTCGATGTTATGGGCTTTTCTCGCAATAATCCTCATTATGTGGGCATATGTGTCCGACGGATTCCGTAAAACCTTATTAAAGTCAATAACGGTCGAAGCGCAAATTTAGAAAACGAGATAGTAGATTCGATTAGTTAAGGGAGATAATGAAGATACCATACTAGCAAGCGTATTCCGATTGGGAGCGTAAGAGGATAGTAAAGAACTTGAAAGAAAACTATGTCAGAGAAGGATCTGCAATTATGATAATCTAATGATAAAACCCCAAATTCCGCTTAGCGTTCCGAGCAACTTCGTCAATGTGATTTGATAAAATTAACCTTGAATCAAAAGGTATTACTGAATCTTTAACTAAGTTGACACGTTGAACATGGATATTATTCATATGGTAAACGTAGGTAGTACCTTTCCCAGAAACTGGTACTTTCACATTTGACTATATTTACGGGCAGATTGTTTTTTGTGGACCGCCAGCTCAGATTAGCAAGATCCGACTGAAGAAACACGCTGTCATCCAGGCCAGATATACATCTATATATTTTTAGATCATTCGCAAACAAAAGTTCGCACCAATGCATCCAGCTGAATCATTAATGGAAGTTATAAATAGCAAAGGTCCAAGATTGGCACCCCGCGGAACCCCGGAATGTAGGACTTGATGGACTTGAAGCCGTTGAAGGTCACATGCCGTGATCTATTATGGAGATAAGATGTAAAAAGGTTGATCGGCGAGGCGCTAAAACAATGGATGTTCCTGTTTGTGGGGAATTAATTCATGATCCACCCCTCGTTAACGTTTTAGCAAAATCTGTGTAGAGAACATCGATTTGACCTCTCTCGTCCAGCACTTGTCAAATCTCCGGAATTCAGTTAGCACCATCCAATTTGAAATGGTTGATCTCTTCTCCATGAAACCACGCAATTCCTGTCATATCTAAAATTAATACGAAATTACTAAAGCTAGAGGAATAATAAGTCCGGAACGGACCATTAATATAAAACTTTCAATTAGAATCAATTGAATTACCATCTGGCATATATAGACAGACAGGAGGGGGATCGAACCAACCTCAGCAACAGTAAATAAAACTTTCCGAGTTTTAACGGTCGGTTGACAGCAACCCCGAACTAACGAACCTGGCACGAATAGCGGAATGATACAGTATTTCGAATCGATTCGGAAATTCTGTTTTCGTTGCTAATTGAACGGGCGATATTTGCGAGCCAGTTTGAGTTTTTTTTTAATTTCAGTCTCTCTGAATATTCCTCCTTTTTCCATTATCTCATAAGGACTTTTTCCAGCGATTGATTACACTGGTTTTGGCCGAAAATTAGGAAATGCTACACAAGACTACTGTTTTAAACATAACCTAAAATTACTTGTAGCTCTCAAGTACTCAATGCTATGGCTTATCAAAGTATAACCTAAAGGTAGTT
Source organism: Osmoderma eremita (assembly GCA_031763485.1). NCBI lineage: Eukaryota > Metazoa > Arthropoda > Insecta > Coleoptera > Scarabaeidae > Osmoderma > Osmoderma eremita. The sequence goes on along the minus strand of JARFOC010044572.1, from coordinate 2,092 downwards.
TCACACAAGGATAATTCTGAAAATATTGTAAAATGCGTTCTTCAAATGATTGCCGTATCTTGTATGTTTCTTTCCAGTTTACCAATATTGTGTTGCAACCATTGTCTTATATATTAGGTTCCATCGTCACTTATTGCGCTTATTGGACTTGATTGGGATATTGGGATTAGGCCTGTTTGGCTGTTTTCCAAGAGTTTATCCATACTGTCTTCTGTCAAAATTTTCGTGTACTTTTTAATTGCCATTGGCGTAGTAGGGAATGTGTTTTTGTTTTCATTTTACTTATTGAACGAATACAAGTGAATCCTTTTTAACTTAGCGCCACGTTCCCAGGGATAACTCTATTGACGCTGCTGATAGATACAAAATAATTCTGAACTTAACCCTGCTTTCGTACCGATTTTTCAGATACACCAACACAATCAGACAATTCTGAGACTGTGATACACTGTAGATCTCTCATCGAATATCGCCGTCAAAAAAGTAATTCTGATCGAAGGCGGATAATGCAATCGTGTCTGAACGTGATTGCCCGTTAGTTGTGCTTTTAGTTGTCTTCTGTTCGCAAGTGATTCGTAAAATAAATAGATGTCGAGAGGTGGTACTCATAATGTTAGCTGTGTAAGTAGGTAAATAATATGATATCTTTAGCAAATATTTGCATAATCAAAATCCGAAAATATACAAATGCCAAATATGTCTGCACGAGTTTAGGATGTATGATAAAATTGAATATTCTAACTATTCAATTTTATCATGCATCCTAAACTCGTGCAGACATATTTATACATATATATATATATATATATATATATATATATATTAAACATATATGTACACTGGATCAAATAAGTCTCCATACACTCGATAAGATTTTCATTTTACGCTTTTAACTTATTTAATGTTATATCTATGGAAAAAGAAATATTACAGGAGGTATTTAGGAAGTCCATACGCACATGATTTGCACAAAAGCAACATTTTATTGTACCAACTACAAATTTAAAAAAAAATGTAAATAAGAGATATAAATTCAAACACAAAAAAGTTCCATACATGCCGAAATAAACAGTTGGTTTCCTGACTATAATTCGGGGGTTTACCTATTTCACTCAAAAGGAACTTTACAATATCTGGAAAACATTGCTCAGTTTAAATATTGACATTACAACGTGCGGTGCGATTTTTATTGTATGAAGGTGGAGGTACCACAATCAATTCGAAAATTAATTATTAGCTTGAGACAACAGGGGCAGTCATTAAGAAAAATAGCTAAAACCGTTAATAAACCACATGCCATAGTACAATATTTATTAAATAGATACAAAGTGTTACAAACTTGTGAAAATAAACCACGTTCGAGTAGGCTTAGAAAAGTAAAAGCCATTCTTAAACGCGCTCTTTTAAAAACTATTGGTGAAAATCTAAAAACCAGTGCATTTCTTCTGACAAAAATGTTAGAAGACGATTATGGGCTACAAAATGCACGTCAATAAACCTCCGTCATTTTGGGAGTCGGTAATATTCAGTGATGAAACTAAATTTAACGTTTTTGGATCAAATGGGAGAGTTATGGGTTGGAAGAAGAAAAATGAACACCTCAAAGCAAGAAAATCTGTGTGCGACAGTGACACATGGTGGCGGTAACGTCTCGTATGGGGGTGTATGGGTGCAGCAGGTGTCGGCAATCTAGTTTTCATTAATGGGATAATGGACCAACATGTATATTTAAAAAATTTACAGGAAAATTTACATGCCAGTTCTGAAAAATTCGGATTGGGGGGGAGAGGGTCGTTTATCTTTCAACAGGACAAAGCACACGACAAAGCGTGTGCAAAAATGGTTAATATTTAGGGTAAGAAAACAACTACATACACCTTCAGTCACCGGATATGAATCCTATCGAACATTTATGGGATGAGATAGGAAGAAGGGTTCGGACACACAATATTAAAAATAAAGTACAGTTAAAGGAAGCAATGGAAACTTTTTTGTGTTTGAATTTATGTCTCTTTATCATATATATATATATATATATATATATATATATATATATATATATATATATATATATAGACAGATAAAATTGTCT
>JARFOC010044544.1:0-22486 GCA_031763485.1 Osmoderma eremita | reverse complement strand
CAAGTCACAGTTCAAGAACATTGTAGCGAACAGCTGCATTATAATAATAAAGAATATTTTACATTTACGAACATTAACTCATTAGAAATTATTTCTAACTATATCAAGTTTGCTTTTGAATTTGGCGCCTATTTTACTCAAATTATTATATATTTTAGTAACTTTCTGTTACATACGCCACCAGATTTCGGCGCACCAACCGTCGTACTTATCAAAATCGCGATGAACATAACCTAGAAATAGCACTTTTCAGATCCGACTTTTCGGTACTTTCTTTTCAATTGCTCACATTATGAATGGTCATTTTGGTCTCGGGGAAACATGCATTTTTCGTTAATATGCATATAAATTGCCAAATCGACGGTCCCTATTCGGAAGTTCAGCCAATCATTCGTCAGGACGAAATCTTTTCACCTTACAATCGAACGTTTGTAACAATTCCTAAATTAATGATCGCTCCAAGGATGCTTCGTATGATCATCGCCCATCAGTGATTTTTATGTTCCAATTTATTATCTTCGTCATTAGCAGTATTATTTACGAGGCATGCCTTTTATATTTCGGGTAATACAGGACAGAAACTAAAATTCATCATAACACATGGCTTTATTTTTCCAAATATTCTCCACGAAGATCAATACACAAATAAGTAACACAAATATCGCTTGTACGTCAAAAATTTACGATACAGGTATCAGTTGTCAGATGGCAGCACCTAGAACGCCTATTCCCGAAATATAAAAGGCATCCCTCCTATAATTTCACTAACAATTAAATTTACAAAACTATCCTCGACAACCCTCAATGGATAATGACTATATAGATCTCTTGTGAAATACTACAAAAAATATAGACTCTATTTTGATACCATGGCAAAGGATTTGGTAAACAAGTGCCTGCGAAGGTTCGAAGAATGTTTTTTGGTGCTGCTACGTATCTCGTTGGCCCTATCTATTCTGTACACGGGAATATATTTCTGTCGCAAGTTATTCTAATGTTTACGTAAGTGCCGTTGCCAAAATTGACTTATTCACTTTGCAAATATGTTTATGTAATTAGGTTTTGCGCAATAGGTATATAAACGGATTTCGTAACATATAACCTAAAACGATTTATTTGTTGTATGTACCGTGAATGATTTCAAACCGTGATTTCGGTTAAAGTCGACATCTAAAAGTTTCCTGAAAAGTATAGTGATTCACGGAACGCTTATTGCACCCAAAACACCCAAATCACAGTTAAATAACTGTGAAGTCGCAGATTATGTCACGGTTAGATATCAATTAAAATATCTCTTTCACACTAAAATAACGGATTAATCAAGGTAATTTGAATAACACCTTAAAAATTGTTTTTAATCAAATCACAGTTGAATAAAAGTATTAAGTCAAGGCGATATCACAGATCAAGTCACGATTAGGTATCCATTAGAGTTCCTTCTTAATATTAAAATAATATATTTATCAAGCATCTTTAAGTTTGGAAATTTATTAGAATTAAATCGCTGTGAAATCACAGATCAGTTTCACACCCAAGTCGTTGTGATTAAATCACAGCTTTGCCAAAATTGACTTGTTCACTTTGCAAATATGTTTATGTAATTAAGTTTTGCGCAATAGGTATATAAACGGATTTCGTAACACATAACCTAAAACGATTTATTCATTGTTTGTACCGTGAATGATTTGAAACCGTGATTTCGGTTAAAGTCGATATTTAAAAGTTTCCTGAAAAGTATGGTGATTCACGGAACGCTTATCGCATTTTACCAGGATAACATAACCTCGCTTATAGTTTCCAATGTATTTAGAACTTGTTAGGAAAACGTTTACTTATTAAGCGCCCAGTTAACGTTAATTCCGCATAAAATTATGCTAATACAATCACAAATACCATATCTAAAGATTGTAAATCATAAACATAACCTCTAATAATTTCAATTGCCCTAACTAACCAGCTTCTTATTCCGGCAACTGCGGTTGCGGTCGAAAGTCACCATTTTCAGTAACCGCGAATCACGATTTTTCAGGAACTTGTGATTTATTAATTGAATTTGTATCTTGAACCCCTTTTTTACGGTAAATTGTGTTTTAAATACTTTTTATATAAATAAAAACAAAATTCGTATTCGCTAGCGACACCTTTCGACGTTAAATTGAATTAAATACGTATACGGAAGTGAAAATAAAGCGCCAAATTCAAATTTGAATGCCGGAATAGCGATTTTCAATCTTCTATTACATTTTCCGTCTCATTTTTCAATTTTATCTTTTACACTCGATTAAAATATATCGAAATTAAGCGCCGAATTCAAATTTCAACCTTAAAATGACCATTTCAAATCCCATTTTATGACGTCTAACTTTTCAATATAATTTTTTAAACGATTAATTTTTGTTTTTTTTAGGTTATCTGCTTCACCTGCAACAAGCGCATCGAGGGTCAAGTCTTGACCGCTCTCGACAAGACTTACCATCCGGAGCACTTTGTGTGCGAAAAGTGCAAGAAACCCATTTGCGACAACAAATTTCGGACACACGATGGCAGGGCCTACTGCGAAGAGGACTACAATCGATTGTTCGTGGCCCATTGTTTCGGTTGCAATCAACCAATCAACGGCGTAAGTTTCAATTTTTAGTAGCGTAACTGTCACAGCCCCCAGGGTGGAAAAATTTAATTTGAATTTTTCTTCTGGTTTTTCTTTGATCAATGAAGAAATTCATTTCGGCCTTGGGACACGATTGGCACGAGGAGCATTTCCTGTGTGGATGGTGCAATCAGAAACTGGTAGGGACCACTTTCATGGAACACCTGGGGAAACCCATCTGTCAGAGGTGCTTCAAAGATAACATCGCCAGCAAATGTAAGAGATGTGGAGAGGGTATTTTGGAGAAAGTTATTAAGGCGTTGGATGGCACGTGGCACCCAGAATGCTTCCAGTGTTACGTAAGTTGGATAGAATATCAAGTTTAAAGGTGGTGGGGATATTAGAGCGAGATAATGATAGACTTATCTCCTATTTTCATCTCATGCGATAAAAATTGACAATTATTATCATATACAGGTGGTTCGATTATGTGTATTCCTTGACAGGTTGTCATCTGTCACCTGTCAAAGTTGTCAAATAGACGAAACGATTGACGAGGAACGGTGGTTGAATTTAAAAAATGATCGAATTAAAAAAAATGCGAAAGTACAAAATTATTTGTGTAACGCAAAATACAGTTTGAAATTTTAACAAATTTAATTTTAAAAAATCAAAATATTTTTTACGTTTAAAATATGAAATATCTCGTTGAACTTGAAACAAATAATGAAATGAAACTCATAACAAATGAACTTCATAACAATCGTTCAATCGTTTACTTTTTGAACTCCCTGTATACACATATATAAAAATACCTTCTTTGATTTTCAGCACAATTCTACAGCACTTCTACTTTCAAGTTGATACTTGATTATTTTGTATAAAACTTTTTTTTTAATTTTACTAAAAGAATATAAAAAATACATAAAATATATTTTTGAATTGTCCAAACTCATTTTTACCTAATAATATAATTGAAACACAAAACAGGTAATGTAACAACACCAAATTATCAAAGAGTCACAGTAACAGTCACAGTTTTATAACAATGATATTCTATGCAATGTTTTTGTTTATTACTAACTTCATCGATTAATATATCCGTAACAAAACTTAATTTTTCTTTTTCATTTTTTTATATAATTTAATATAGTGTGTTGTTTTAAATTTGAAATTTGCACGATGATTTTATATTAACAAATTAACCTTTTACGTTTGTAGATATATCTATATGATTGTTGTGATATTTTCATGTGAATGGTACATTGGAACCAGTTATTGAATGAGAATATTTCGTGGTTTTAACTGCAAAAATTAGAATCAAATATATGAATAATGTTCAAGGGTATAATGCTTAAAAAAACACCGAAATCACAGTTAAATAACTGTGAAGTCGCAGATTATGTCACGGTTAGATATCAATTAAAATATCTCTTTCGCACTTAAATAACGGATTAATCAAGGTAATTTGAATAACACCTTAAAAATTGTTTTTAATCAAATCACAGTTAAATAAAAGTATTAAGTCAAGACGATATCACAGATCAATTCACGATTAGGTATCCATTAGGGTTCCTTTTTAATATTAAAATAATATATTTCATCAAGCATTTTTAAGTTTGGAAATTTATTAGAATTAAATCACTGTGAAATCACAGATCAGTTTCACACCCAAGTCGTTGTGATTAAATCACAGTTAACAATATTAAAATTCATTTTTCTCGTCAATAAATGGTTTCAAAATTTACTATTATAACAAACAAACAATACGATTAACTTTTTTTTTGTTTCTCTGTTTTTCCCCATCACAGAAATGCAACCAACCGATCACCGTCAAGGTCTTCTCCGTCACGTCAGATAACCAAGCGATGTGCGAAAAGTGCAATTAAACAACCGTAAAATTATAGCGGGCGCCCCCTACTTCATTCTGTTCTTTTGTTTTTCATTACTCGCCTTTCTCACATGACGCAATTAATTAAATAATTAATATTTATAATCTACCAGCACGCATTGTCAAATTCACAACTCTCAAATATCAGCACGTGACACGTTTAACACGTCTAGAATGGGCGTGGCTTCAGTATACATGGTAAATTTGTTGGTTCTGTCGATACGGATTTATTAATATTTATATATTTTCGCTGTTAGTTAAATGAATTTTTATGCTCAAATAACACTTTCCGTATTTGCTTATAGCGATATCACAGCAATTGATTTCATTTTTGTGTATTATTAGAAGTTAAATATAACATAACATGCGCTTATTAAAAATATGCACTATTTTCACAGTATTTATATATATAAATATGTTATAAAATATGTAAAAAAGGAGGCATAGACATATTTTTTTCTAGTTTTCATCTTTATTTTTCTTTTGTTTTGCATAGTTTATACTAGATATGTATATTAAAAGATAATTTAAAGAAACACTTTATGAATTACGAATTGTATATTTTATTATGACTATTATGCAATTAATTACCTCTATATTTGAAATGTTATTAGTTAATATAATGTTATAATAGTGGATATATATTTTATTTTGTTCAAATATATAAATAAATATTAAAATATCAAATGTAGTAGTATTTCTTCCTACGATAATTTTTCTTATTGAATCTTCTAAAGGAAATATATCTATTTTATATTGAAGTTGCCAGAAAAAAAATTGTATTTGACAAGTGACATTGACGTTTGACATATGACGTAGGGATTTTCCTATTGCCAACTTCAAATAATTAAGTCACTTGATATACATAGATATAATATGCGTTATGAAACCAATCCTACTTAAATTATGTAGTAAATATATATTTAATTTTGTTGAAACATATAAATTAATATTAAAATATCAAACGTAGCCTCATTTCTACCAATGATCATTCTTCTATTTAAGTTTATTAATGAAATGTATATATTATGTGGGAATTGCCGGAAACAAAATTGTATTTGACATATGCCATGGGGATTTTTCTAGTGCCAACTTAAAATAGTTAAAGGCAACTTGATTTACCTAGGTGAAAAATGATTCTACTGAATCAATTCTACTGAAATAAACTTCTTATTTATTCCATCTTTCCAGATAATATGAATATGCAACAAATTTCGCATACATAATATAAAATATGCTCGAATAAAATGGAATATTAAAAAAAAAAACAGGATATTAACTTACCGTTTTCTCCAGTTTCAATCTTTCGACCAGCCTTTCGACTAGGGGAATTAAGGCACCGTCGCTCTTTCCATCGTCTTCCACTTGTGGCAACGACAGAAATATCTCTCTGACCTCGCAATTCTGATTTTTCTCTTGTTCTATTTCCATCATCGTCTTGATGTTATCATCATCGATGGTAGGTTTCTCTTGGATTATCGTAGAAGACTTCTTCTCGATAGGCCTAGCTTTTATCGTAGGTTTCTGAACGGTTTGTTTCTCCACCGGTGGTCGATGCTTGAAATAAGCCGTCTTATATTTTGATTGCACGTTGTATCTGTTGAAAATGAAAGACGATGTGATCGATATGGAAATACAAAAAGAAATAGTCGCTTACTTCTTTTTGGCTAATGCTGCAACGGCTCTCTTCCAATAGACATCTTTTCGAACCGGTATTCCGTTATACATGGAATACCTCGACTTGATATTGTTGTTCTTTCTGGCCTTACTCGATTCCAACAACGAGAACTTGCTTTGCGAAAGGGGTAGACTAACAATCGATGCCGAGGCATAGTATTCGTCAATCTTTTCTATCAGACATCGACTGCGTACTTCGAATATCTGTAATAAAACAACCCCGTAAGGAAAAATTATGAACCACCAATCGATGTCTATAAGTTGCCGTAACTAATAAATAATTTTGGCAAATATTTTGACAGTTTTGACATGTCAAAATAACTTTTTGGGATGTAACATCAAATTTTCATAAAGATGGCAAAATTATTAGTTAACGGTTACCACAAGTGTTACAAAAATAGTTTAGCAATGGTTTCGAGGTATCGTATATGGAATCTCTTTGGGTTAACCGAAGGAATCAGAAGTATTCATCTGATTGCCGGTGAAATTCTAAAGGATCCCGTACTGAATTTGAAGAACAAAACTCCTTTTGTATTTCCTAACTCCACCATTTTAAGTACGCTAGCCGGAAACACGGATATCGGACAGAATAAACAAATGAATTTAACAAAAATCATCAACAGTGCAATGGGAGACAATAATTTTGCTTCGCACAAAAGGGATTTTTGTAATAATACTAGCAACGATAAAAAGAAACGTTGCAGCAAAGCAATTCCCTGCAAAAAGAGACGAAGGAGGGCCAAAAAGAGTGACTCGTGTAAGAGGGACCCGAATGATGTTTGTGCTAGACGTGCAGCTTTTAAGTGCTTCGACAAATGTGAACCGAAACCAATTAAGAAGAAAAAACAAAGCCTTCGTACTAAAAAGGTCACTTGTTCCGCGATTTGTGTTAGTGCTGCCGAAGCCAAAAAGAGTGGAAGATGCAACAAGTCGATACCCTGCAAGGATAAAGAGGAACTTGATAAAATCAGATCGATGAAAGCGGAGGGTGACGGTTGCAAGAAGGATAGTCGGTGTCCTACCGAGAGGGATGATCCATGTAAACCGAAGGAAGGCTGTAAGGAACCTTGCACGGAGAAAGTAGTAGAGCCTTGTAAAGTAGTCAGGGGCGATCCTTGCAAGAAGAAAGATGAACCCAAGTGTAAATAAGTGTCGATGAATGTTAAAAATTTTAAATTATTTTGTATTTATGTATGTCACAGTTAAGGTACAGCTAAATGATTTTAACAATCACTTTTTAGTCATAATTAGATTATTTCATAAGATACTCCACACATCAAGGTCTAGTTACAGTTAAATCATAAAATACGTCACAGTCACAATACAATAGAAAAACGGTGAAATAACTATATAAATCTAGCAATTAGCAATTCACATAGAAAGAATATTTTGTAACATGTTTATAACTGTATTATTTATTATGTCTATGAGAAAATAAATGTCAAATCAGAAGAAATCAGTGTACTTACATCAACTATTTCATTATTCTTCACGTTACTATTCATATCAACATTAACGCAAGATCGCTGGATATCACACAACGTAGCGACTTCCTTAAGCAGTTCCTTTATCTTATCGGGGACCGAGACAGTCGTCGATATAGGTAAATGTGTCAGGTACGCTTGCAATCCTTGCAGGATCGTTTGATAAGACCACGTTAGTTTCTGCTTCACCGTATGGACGTTCTGAGGATTTGACTTTGCCGAGGACGATTTAAAAATCTTTTTAATGTCCGATATCTGCAAAAAAATAGGATAGAAAGGGACTCATTATGGCGTAGAAGTGACTGACGTGTCGATTGAGTTGGTACAAATAATTTCTTGAGAAACGAGACGCAAATTCGGAAGATCTCTTTTTTCTACGTTCCAAATCCTCCAAGCCATCAGGTGGTGTTATACCGATATCAAGTTGCATTCTGTAATCGACAAAAATAAGCACAAAACAACGTAATTTATAGATAAATTGAATAAATACCTTACATCTTCCATACAATGCAAACATTTTTCCATAATTCCATGTATTTTCTTATCGAGAATTTCCTTTGAAAGATCGTCTTCTTTACTCTTTAACGTGGCATTTTTCAATTCTTTCGATGACTTTCTTTTCGTAACAACAGTCATTGGTGTTTTCCCACTAACTTTCACATCTCTACCTCTTGCATTTCTATCATATAACTTGACAATCCTCTCATTGCTGAGCATTGGTTTCTGGAGAGGGTACTCTTCACGGATTGTAACAACTTCCACAGAAGGGACCCGACCATCATCGAGTTCTACCTCCCCCCCGTCGCTTAAATCATCAATCGGTTCGGCAAATTTAATAGCATTGCTCGATTTTGCTTTTATCGGACTCCTATTGACCGCAAAGTCGGTTCTAGGACGTGGCGATAATATTTCAGAGCTGGAGTTTGAGATGTTCTTCGGGTGCTTTTCAAAATACTTGCCCTTGGTCGGTTTATTTTTATCCATGTCTTTGCAAAATTTTTCCCATACAGTGTCGGCTTTGTTCTTATTTGCTTGTATGACTTTTAATAGCTGGAATAACCTTTCGGTTTCCTACAAATTTAAACAAGAAGCCGTGTATGTTCGGTGTTTTTGCAATTGCATTAATATGATCGTATTACATACAGATTTTAACTATACGCCGAGATAATCGATTAGATTCGATTTGCATTTCAATTGTGTATATTGTGACGGTTTTGTGAAAATAAATTATTGTGTTTCCACTTACTTTATCGAGTTGCTCCAAATTGTGCATGCTGAACGAGTCTTTAGAATAATAACATCCAGGTATAATCTAAAATAACTACGCAAAAACTCAACAAAACGGTTGCACAAACAACAAAATATCAAATTTTAAATTTGACAACGTGAATTTGTCACCAGTAAACTGCCATCTTTCAAAAAATTAGAGGGAAATTTGATAGCTGTTTGTATTTATGAAGTAAATAAACTGTTATGTACCTATTAAATAAAATTGATTAAAATGTGATATTTATTAACAAATAAACGCGTATTATAAACAAATTTTTCTCATGAAAAAACTTTTTGTTTTGCAATAACAGAAAAAAGGTGTTTTAGTTTTAATGCACCCACCATTCATTCGATCTTTTTAGAAATGCTGGGGCAAACTATTATTTTATTTGTGTAATTTCTATTTTACATTACATATTTCAAGTATCCCTCATAATTTTCAATCAAAAATACAGGTTGCATATCCTACGTCGTCATAGCAACGACGCTCTAACAATTAAACAAAAATAAAATGTCACCCAATTCACTCCAAAAGTCAAAAAAACCCTTCCCATCAATCAGAGGATGACGAAAATCGTTAAAAACCGCAATCGAATCGGTACCAATTTTATTGTTGATATTTTGACACACGATACCCTGTCGTTACAGTTACCCCTAATTCTACATCACCGGTACTTGCACGATTCATCATTGGACATGGTAAGTCCTAAACAGCAACGATAGGTGAAGAATATTATCTTTTGCCTAGAAATACACCGCGAATATGAGTGATCTACACATGTTACGAGCGTAAATACATTGTTTGTTAACAGTAAAAGGGGAGGAGGAAGTATCTTCGATTTAAGTATGAGAAATTTAAGGTACTCTAGGAGTTCTACGTTGTTAGAATATCAACGGAGATTGTCTTTAAATACCGTTGTGCTGCCGCCCTTGTCCACTGCACTTGTTGACGGTGGTGCTGATATTTTAGGGAAATTTTTGGTAAGTAAAAATATATTAAAACCTATCTTTTACCCAATTTTTCTATTATTATTCGTATTGTATTTTATTTGCTTTGAAACACGTTGAAATTGTCAAAATGCTACCACCTAGTGTTTGAATTATAAGTTATCGGTTTTGCTGTTTTTTAATTGGTCGATACAAAGCCAGAATGTTTGACGTTTGAAAATTCAAATTTAAATGAAATTCAAACATCCAACCGTTTTAGGAATTCATTTCAACGTTCTCATGCGAAAATTGCTGGGATAAAATTTATAATTAACATTTCTTTTTGATATTACTTAGATATAGATATCCATTTTTTAGCCCGAATTTATTTATTTAAATAAATAAATTTTCAACGAAAACAACAAATTTGCCAGCTCGAATCACATTTTTTCACCTTGTCCCCGACATATAATTCACCCCTTGCCCCCACCTCACGACCACTACCGCCCACCCCACCCCCTAACATACAATAATCAATACCCCGTCTGACAAAACACAAACGCGTAACAAGTAACGCGGGGGCGGCGCAAAATTCGGTTTCCATTAGCGTTTCCTCAAATTCCCACAACTAATCGGACACTGACCATCAAGTCGGATTTCCTCGAATCACCCTCTCCGTGAAAATAAAACGGTTGCCGTTTCGATCGAAGGCGGCGTGTGTAATTTTTTTTCCGACAGACGCGTCGGCCCCATATTTAAAGAGTGATGATTCATGGCTACCTTGACTGTCAGTGAGTGCTATTAGGAGTGATTCGCAGTTGTTTCGTCGTCGTTAAATAAAGTGTTTAACCGTCTTGGATTTTTAATTCGTGCTGAATATTAGATAACAGAATCTAATGGCTTCTAAGGTGATGGTGAAGATTCCGGTGGCGCCATTCGGGCAGGTAAAATATTTTCATATCGTTTCGATTAGTGTGAAGAGATCAAATGTACACATAAGGAATAAATTTGTTGTTATTGTTATTTTTTCATTAGTTTTTGACGGCTTAAATGCAATAAGTATTTTTTTACGCTGCTATTTGGAATATAAGAATGTCAGTTTCTTGGGTATGGCAAAAAATGCTTGTCATTAAGGCACCTTAGAGTTCGTAATGCATAAATATCATTTTCTAACTTGTCTACATCTATTAATAAATTGGTTATAATTGTCACTATAGAGGTATCAATTATAAACATCTTAAAACTGAGTTAAATTAACAAAATGATGCATAATTTTATCATTAGTAAGCTTGTTTGTTTCATTTACTGTACTTTTGTACATTGGGTTGTCTGTATACGTTTTTATTGCAATGTACAAGTCACTGTCAAAGACAAAATAAAACTGGAACTATCAGAAAACATATTTAATTTCTCGAGAACTCCAATCGGTTCTTCGATTAGTTCAGGTGATCACGTGTAGGAACTAAGTTAATATAACCTGAAAGTATGACAGGGTCGACATTTTTTGATGTACGCCAATAAATTTAGTGACGGTCGTTACAATTCTTGCACGACAATTACCCTTTTAGTATATATCGGAGCATATCAGTAATTCTTGTTCTCTGCTTAGAATTATTTTGAGAAATCCAGTATACAGGGTTATCGAAAATTATGTTCCGTTATTATTCAGACACAACGCGATTAGTTTTTCTGGCTCAAGTTAATCCGAAAGTGGATATTTTGTAAAACAACACCCAAAAACAGGTGGAATAAACATTTTTTTTCTTCATGTTTTACAGTTTTTTTTTGTTAATACCAAAGTTGAGATTTATTAAATTATCTTACGAAGATGCATCAAAAATTAACTATAATCATATTTATCATGTCAGAATTGAAACTAAAACACCAAGAGAAAATAGGCATACGTTTTTTTTAAAATATCGAGTAATAAATAACTATCTTACATTGAAGGTCAACAAAACGAAACCCGCTGGTGTGAACGCTGATCTCGTGGCTGTCGCTAGGGCTGCAGATAATGCACCAGTCAGATCTACGGAGATACAAAAATGTCCGGAATCTTCCAGAGTTGCCCAACTAGAGCAGAACATACGATTCTTACAAGAACAGCACCAATTGATGCTGAACGGGTTACATCACGAGATCGACAGTTTGAGACATAGGAACAGAGGTACATGACTGTTATTGTTATTACTGTGATTTTGACAATTTCTACCGCAAATAACTGTGATTATGTAGTTACGTCACTGTGACCTTGTAGTTACGTCACTGTGACTTTGCATTCTGTCACTGCGATTTCGCTTTGTGACTCAAATTGCTACCCTATTTTTCTTTTCGTAGAATTGCAATTTCAGCTGGTTTTCGCCAAGACTTCTCTACCTAGTACGCCCTCGACACCGGAGGACGAGACGAAACCTAAGGTGAGAAGTCGTATTTCTTTTCTTCGTCCTCTTCTACGTGATGGCATCACCTCGAAATTCTTTCCCCTTAACTTTAAGGTGACCGTCAGTCCGAAACAGGTTAACGTGACCCCGTTGCAGGTGGAGCTTTTGGAGCGCGAGATGAGCGACCTCAAGATCCAACTGCAGGAGGCCGAGAGTAGGAACATCTATCTATCTGCTATAGTCGACGAACAAAAGAAGTAAGATCAAAACATTATGAGTCAGGGTTGTATTTCGGGTGCTACTAGATGAATTCGGGTGTAATACAAGTCTGTTCGGTTGGGGTTGCCTATATTTTAGGAAATTAGCGATTTTATGTATGTTTGTAATGGTGTTTTGCCTATACAGTAGATAATTATCAATTTATCTTATCGTTTTATGTTCATAACTAGCCTTTTAGTATATATTAATGGGTTTTTTTTCTCGGGGAAGCACCTAATAGCGCCTGCTCCGTCGGCGAGGGGATTCCCGCATTCTCTTTAGGTATCATTATTTCCTTCCGATTTGCAGGAAACTCGAACGCTACGAGAGAGAACGCGAACGGGAACGAGAGAGAGGCATCCAACCGGACCCGGAACTGTTGCGTAAGCTGGACGACGCCGAAGCCCTAATTCGCCGTTTGCGACGCGAAAACTCGGATCTGCGTCGCGAGAACTCCGCCTCCCCCAACAATTACGGCAACAACTCCGCCCCCTATAATCACGGACGCGAGGGAGGATCGGGGCATCCCGGTCAAAAAAACTCCAACAATCAGAATAGGGGGGGAAACGGCGGACGACACAGGGGTAGTGGCGGGGGAGGCGGGGGCGGTCATTACAGGAACTGGTTTCCGCCGCTTCATTCGCAGAATTACTGGCAGAGTATCAGAAATGTGGAGAAAAATGGCGGGAGCGCGCCGATAGCCGACGGATCTCAATTACCTAACCTGCAGACAGGTGGCGGCAGTATCGGCGGGGATTCCCGGAATCACCAGGGTCGTAGGGGCGGCAATAATAACCATTACCACCAACACAGCGACGGGAGGAAATTCCGCGGCGGGCAGAATAGGGGCAACAAACCGTCTTAAGCACAGCCCGGCTTCAAAGAGCATTCTTATCTCTATATACGCTTAAAATATAGTTATTTATATACATAAAATACAATATAATATATTAAAATATACAAAAAATATATTTTAGTGGTTTGTATCTCGACTATTTTTAGGGAATTTTCGTTTTGTTCCCGTATCTCAGTTGGCAAGTATTGTTAAATTTATAACAAAATTATATTATTATAGAAGCTGTTTTCTGTAACGGCTCAAATTATACAAATTTAATAGTAATGACTATAATAAAGCAACATGCAGGTGTCCCCAAAGCCCTTCGTGTGATATCAATTATAAATCAACATTCATAACATAAGTGAAGAGGTACTGTTGTCTTTTAACTTTTGGCGGAATTCGTCCATTTTTATCCGTTTGAAACAAATCGATACTTCCTCAAATAAAAAATGGTATAATTAGTTACCTTGAAAATAAATCTTGCTTCCCTTTTCAGCAGCTTGGGAATTAATGGATTGTATTTACTCGGGCGACAAAACAGTAACCTAAAAAAGACAAACAATATACAAGGATTGTGCTCCAACGAGGAGCATACAGTACCTGTGACGTTTCCTGACAAAACACAAGCTCGCCAACCACTATCGGTTCACAATCGTTAATTAAATGCAAAGAATAAGTTGTGCTTTCTATTAATGCTTTTAATAGATCCTCAATATTTAGTTTACCTAACCCCATTGCCATATGCAACCAATATTACAACCTAGAAATGCTAAATTATGAAAAATATTGACAGCAAGTTGTGATATGAATTCAGAAAGAAGTATTGATATTATATTCTTGCGGAACAAAAATTGATGTGTGATCTCCTAATTGGATCTTACGGTTTGTTACTTATTGTAAGTCATTTAAAATTAAAACCAAAACACACCCTTGTGGGATTAAACATTTTTTTATCAATTAAAATTAAACATTAAACACACTGTTCGGGTTATTCCTCCCGTACAAAGTATTAATTAATTCGGGACGACACGTATTTCGGGAAAAAGTGTATTCCCATTATCAAGTCGAGTACCGAACGCCCCACAGTCCTTGCTATCTTCACTAAAATTAAACATTGAAAATCTTTGAAGAATCATAACTCTCTTAAAACATTGCGGGGCACCTGTACATAAGTTTTTTTTTTGTTCTTGAAACACGTTTGTATAGCTCTTGCAATTAAACAACCGACTTTTTACATTTCCTCTTTTCATGACATGGTTGCCACGCATTACAGAGCGTATCATATGGTTTGACAGATATATAGATAGGTTATGGTTAAAAAATTCGAAAACTATCAATACTAAACTGAACGTCAAAATGACAAATGTCAAGTAAGTACGTTGACAACTTACCGTATCTATACAACTGCCGATGCTCTAATTGAAGAAATCCTACGCGGACGAAATGTCACTAGATTTGACATTACTATGCATTTGCTAAATGTGAGGTTGTGTTTGATTGTGTTGGTACGATTTTAACATTACCCCTGTCAAAAGTCGAGTGTTTCGTTGCGAGAGCTATATAATTAGGCCAATGTTACAGAAAACAGCCTGTATATTACAAACGCAACAATTTTAAAGTACAACTTATTGGATATAAAAAAATAGAAAAATATAAAAAAATTGGTAATACTAAAAAACAAAAATCATTATAAAACATAACATATATTATATATATACCATGAAAAATGGCAACAATAAGTTGTCAAAGATTTCTTCTTAAAGGGAATTAATGCAAGTCAATAGTTTAGACACAAACCTAACACAACCCGCGCTATTTTTGTGAGTATATATTATATCCGACATTTGTAAAAAGGGAAATTTACCGAGAGGAAGAGTTCGAACAAAAATATCATCCCTTCAAATTATTAAAAGAATCTCCATACATACCAAAACACCTTGTATAACAATAAAAATTTCCTATTAAACAGTCTATATATCAACAGAATCATTAAATATCGTTGGTTTTATTTATTTTTAACAGGTTTTGTAATATGTCAATTTGTCACACTCCAATTTCGGAAAAAGAAATATAACCGCTAACAAACATTACAAGAACAAAATCCCAAATTTCTATTTCTCATCGAATTACGTATTACATAACCTGTAAGTTACCGATTATTGTAAGAAAAATCACTTTTTGTGCAATGATTATTACGTAGCATTATACGTATATATGTTTTTGTTGATTGAATCTTGTCATTACTTGCGTTAATCCATGAATTAATGCATTTCTATTTACGTCATTTGTCACCAACATAAAGAAGTATTATACATTGTTGATAGTTGAGAATAGGATTTGTTAATACATACATACATGATATTATTACTATTCGTGATAATATATTATTGCCAATATGATTATTATTAGAGATATTTTGTCATTTATAGCAACACTGTTTTCTTGTCAAAAGTAAAGTACTATACAATATTACAGATTATTCACATCTTTTGCCAAAATAGCGTTTCATAGAGCTTATTAGCCTATTAAATTGCATTGTTTGAGAGAATTTCATATTTACTCAATGGAGGGTGTTGATTTTGTAAAAACTGAATCAAAGAAGGCTGTTTGTTTTATAATATTCCCAATCTTACCTTTCATTTATCCAGAAGTTTTGCATAGATATATGTATCCTTGTAGATTGGTTTATTATTTGTTTATTTTTTTTAAATGTACATTGTATGTAATATTTATCTAAATAAAGAAAATATTCTCCATCTGTTGTCAGCGTTTTTTTTTTTTAGTATTGCTTAAGTAACAGTTAATTCAAAACATTTATTTATTCCACCTATTTATGTAGCAATCCAAATCATAATTTCGGTTATTTCAAATCGTTCACAGGTATAGTAGCCTCAACATAAGAAATACATCTTAGGTAATATCCGTTTTCGGCGCTGGATTGTCCATGCTTTTGCTTCACCGGCATCGGCACAAGTATCTGTCAAAATTCAAAATAGCGTCTGCGTCTAAATTTGTTAAATCGATGGAATTTTTGCCTTGTTTTCTGTTATTTGATATCACCATTATCGAATTTAGATTAATAAATGGCTCTTTCATGCCAGTTTCATACTTAGCGTATAAAGTTCATCCAAATTTTACCGCTGCTTCCATCAGCTTTAATCAGCTCCGCCACTGATGGCTTTAGTTCGCGTATTCTCCGTTGACATTATCATGACTTAATGAACAGCTACTTGTATTGTTGTCTGCGTATATATCAGGCGTAGCTTTCTCATTTTATCTGAAAACTTTTATAATATATTTTTATTTGCGCAAATTACTAATCTCAACGAATTTAAAAAGCTTGACTTTAATTTTTTACCCATCACATACGTAAACAAACGCGATTTATCATTAATTAATCAAAACAGAATTTCTTGTTGTTTACGCACGTTATGCATTAAAGATGTATTTTTGTATAATAAAAGAAGACAAGAGTGTAAATTCCGTGTTTTACGAGGTATTGAAATCTTGCTATTGTCATGTGAAATATGTGTTCACATTTCACATGTGGAAACAATAACTAATGTCCCTTTATAAATAGATGTACGATTTAAATTTTCATTATGATTAGATAAGCTAATATCTTTTGGGGTATTTATTTATTGTATCTTATCTTTAATATCAAATGGAGAGGGAGATCCGATAACTGGTACAAAAGGAATGTTGTCTAAGGAACAAAGAGACGCGATAACGTAAGAACAATAGAAACTAATTTAAAAAATTTAATTTCAGTTGCTGTTCAGTTAAAATTTGGATCAGTGCATTGAATTTCAACTTTAATGAAGTTAGTTAGAAATTGTTAGGATACGTACAAATACAAACCTATCAAACTATTAAATTAAAATATAAAGAAGTGTAATAATGAAGGATAATAAAAAGTGATTTGAATTAAAATTGTTTTGCTATCGTTAATATTTGAGACAATTTCAATTTTAGTGAAGTTAGTTATGCAATACAGAAAACTCCCTAAAATCTAGTTTCGGAGGAAAAGTGAAAGTGTGCTACCACTACTGCTTCTGTGCGCAATTGTCAGTGCAACAACTATGCGGTGACAGTTGTGTTTCTTTGTGTACGTTTCGGGTCCATACGTGACTTCTTCCGCGTGTATTTAATTCTGTAACGATCTACGAAACGTGTAGATTCTCTACACGTGCATTTCGCACGTTAAAATTACCCTAAATCTCCATCTGTTTGTATGTACACATACGTAGGTGCGCTTTTCTTTTTCGTCTCGACAAGAAAAATCAGCTGTTCCAGGTGTTTCTAGTGCGCACGCGTCCACGGTCAGTTCCCGCTAACATGGATCCCGTCATTCGCAGCGTGTTCTATTCGTCGCGAACGCGTCGCGAGTTCAACTATTCCGGCGACCAGGTCGCCGTGGTATTTGCCCGAAGATGCCCCCTCAAAATATAGAAAAAGATAGACAGTTCGGCTTGAAAGAATTAAACATGCCGCGCGGCATCACGGCGAACAATTCCAACGAGGAGCTGGTCTCCTCGACCGGCGAAACTGCCCCCGGCGAAGATAAAGATATCGGCGAACCCAGCATCAGGGACGTGAAACCCGGCGAATGGGTCGCTATGTTGATATTGTGTTTCGTCAATCTCATAAACTATATGGATAGGTTCACGGTGGCAGGTAAGATATTACTATTTCGTTCGCAAACTTCGAATCCCTTCGGATGGTTATGTAATATAGGGTTCGAGGTAAAACTGTGCCAGACAGTCAGTCGTTGCTAAAACGTGGAAAGTATGAATGAAACTACTATTAAATCTTGCATATTTCGCACGTTACACATCTCACAAAACCATGTTTAGTAAAGATTGCAAGGACTGTGGGGCAGCACGATCAACACACTGTTTGGATTACTCCTCCCGCACAAAGTATTAATTAATTCGGGACATTGCCGCATTAATTAATACTTTGTGCGGGAGGAGTAATCCGAAATGTGTGTTTAAAACCATCTTTGTCTTTCATTCTTCATTATTTGGATATTTGGAAAGTTTATTGCTCAATTTGGTTGAATGTCCCCCGAATAACGGTGTTAAAAAACCTTATACCTCCTTACTTTCATCAATATGCTGTGTAGTGTATAAATTACAATCTTTTTATACGTTTTAATGACTTGTAGCGCTTCTAAAATGAAACAGTAAATACGTTTTCGGTGGGTGAAAGTTGTCTTATTGGGATGTTCTGGGAGATACGATTTGTTTTGAAACGCCATAAAATATTCCATATACGTTATCTAGAATAACTTTTTATATCTGATCTCTTATGTAGTTTATCTTGACAAGTTATAGGTACACGTTTAATTTTACATAGCGGGTACATAAATAACTACTTTTAATTGTCTTTAAACTTGAGAAAAAATATAGTTTTCCCCTTTCTTAATCTGATTTGTATTAAGATGTCTCTTAAATTTTATTTGTTTCTTTTTCAATTGCCCGTAAAATAGCTTAATTGTATGATTATATATTTTACCTATGTGGAGTTTGTGTTTACTATAATAGAAATGCTAAATATGTAGTAAAGTTTGTCTTAAAGAAAGTTGGTCCAAATGTATTATATTTGCTATTTTTATAAGATTTATTTTTTATTCCATTCATTTTTATCACATGATTAACCTGATTTTCTTACTAAACGAATGATATTTGAAAGAAACAAATAATTCTTGTATTACCCTTTTAAATTTTTATTAATAATAGTAATAACGTGATGATACTTTTACCTACATTTTAAAACGTGTTTATTTTCGTTACATCAACCAAAGGCATTTTTAACCTGCATATTCTTTACTCCTCTTGGCAACTTTTCAAATAGGTTTTGTTGTGTATATCTGGCAAGTGTCGTCTTGGTAAGCGTCATCCTACATAAATTTAATACACCAAATATTGCTCGCTTATTTTGTGATAAAGGCGGGCGTAATGTACAAATTTATTTTTTAGCAGATATGTCTATTGTTTTGTCATTATAATAAATTATTACAATTGTAAAAGTGTTTTACAATTACCCTGGTAAAGATAAAAAGATAAATAATAGGTTGTTCATATCCATAATTTAATTCATTGATTTGAATGTGATAACATATCCAAAATTGGCAAAATCATGATGTAAAATCCCACCTATTTATTGTACAATACAATTCTCTATTTTAATATAATACATGTTGGTTTTTTAAAATTTGCGGCATTGTAAAAACAACCAAATCAAAATGCACGTGTCTCAAAGAACACGAAAGATACGAACATGTTCACTGAATGGCATCTGATGATTTAAAATAAAGTCCCCGTGACCTTAAAAAAGGCACGTTTGCTGTATTAGTAGGAATGAATCTATGCAGACATTGTATTATCTAGGTTTTTTCGTTTCTTGTTATGATATGTTGGCCATCATTCGTGTTTTTGACTGCTTTTATGTATAACCCAACGGCTTTTTGTACTGTAAAAAATGCATGTCTTCGAAATGGGACCATTTGTGTGTTTCTTTCCTAAAATGTAACTCCTACACTCTATTTCCTGTATTTACATCTTTTTGGAAAATGGCAAATTTTCATTTTACAAGTCGACATTACGTGGTAACTGATATACACTCTCCGCCCATTTTTATTATTCCTGCGACAATAACACACCAATTACAGGTATAAATCATTGTAACGGATAAGGTAACAAAAAGTAGCACTCAGAAAATAATTGAAATTGAACTGAACAAGTGCACGCGAATTGGTCTAACCTTATACTGCGCCGGCTATGCTAACGTTACAGGCGCATGACGTCAGAGCACTTGGGTCTTTTACTATCGATGGTCACTCTGTAGTACGGTTCGATTTCTATGGACAATATCGCCTTGGATAAAATCCGATTATCACTCCTTCATACTTCAAAATTAAACATTAATCTAGCAGTGAACGCACCCTCTTCAGGCTTTCCAACGACTCTTGCAATATTGGTCCGATTTTAAGACACCCGAAGCTAGGATTTAAACGTATCAGCTTAATGGAAGCCCCCCTTTGGGTGCGAACAATGAAACTTTTGCGGTTAAATCTCTTGCACGTGCTTTTAAATGTACACATCCAATATCATATGGGGTGATGGCTAGTAGAGCTTGCCTTATAGGGTTGTATGAGGGAGAGGTTTTTTTTTGAAGTGACGCATCATTTCCCACGGTGTAAAAGGCATAAATAATCTTTTGTTTGTTATGTTATGGATGCCCTATAAATATGTTATATTGTGTGATAATGGTAATAAAAATTAAATTATTTACACCTACTTAAAGTTGCCGGGTTATAATAATATTTTTTTGTTTAATACACATTAAATTTCCGTCTAGAAAATTCTTATTCATCTACATTTTGATACAACACGTCATTACTGTGATCTGACGTGTTTAAATGTGAATCACGACTCTAGAATTAATTTTTCTTTTCATCAGGTTTTTCTTGCTTCTTACTATTCACGATTATTCTAAATTTAAAGATGCGTATTGCGGATTCGTAAACACTTAAGCTGTAAAATCTAAAATACATATATATGTACTTATGTCAATCCAAAAATTTGCTTTATCTGGAATGTACGTCGGTATTTCAGATACTGATTCGGTTAATGCGAAACGCAGTGTGTTTGTGGTGGCTGAATTTAGAATGATCGATCTATATTTAACTTTATTCCCGTTTAAATTATGGCGTTGAACATGACATCATCTCGGAATATTTTCGTTAATTTTAAAGTTGAATGTGTAGTGGGTTTGGCCGACCCTGACCCTGCTGCTTAGGTTCTGTGTTCTGTGCTAGTTTGTTTGTACAGCGATGAAAGAATAATATTTGAAGAGAATTTGCATCGGTTTGTATTTGCTAAAGGCCCATAATTTCAGATACCATGGAATCACAGCCGTTATGGCTTTGCTTGTATATGAAATCGGGGTTGCTATTTTTTTCATATTTTGCAAATGTTCCTCCAGTTTACAGTTTATAGGTTAGAATTTTATTTGTTGGCAAAATCGAGATTGTTTTTCTGAAATGTTTCAAAATCTTGTTCGGAATGAATAACAGATTTATAGGTTAGAATCTTATAAAAGTGCGTACAGAAAAAAAATATGGCTCACTATATACAAAATCCACATTGTTATTCTTTTTGCGTTTCTCAAATGTTTCAAGCTGTTCCTCGACGTAAATAGCCGATTTATAGGTTAGAATTCTATTTGTAAAAATAAAAAATACCCTTACCACCTCGATGAGTGAAGAACTCCTGGATACGTATTTCGGCAACTAAGTCGCCATCCTCAGCAGAATCTACGAAGGAAGTTCTTCACTCATCGAGGTGGTAAGGGTATTTTTTATTTTTACTATTTTAAGCCACCGTGTCATGTTGTATTTTATACAGAATTGTATTTGTTCTCAAAATATAAGAAAAAATGTCTCATTTTGTATGCAAAATCAAGATTGTTTTTTTTTGTATTCCTCAAATGTTTCCAAATCTTAATAGGAATTAATAATAGATTTGTAGGTTAGAATCTTATTTCTTCTGAATGTGCATACCGAAAAAAATGGCTCACCATACACAAAATCGAGATTATCATTCTTTTTGCGTTCCTTAAATGGTTCAAAATGCTTGTCGAGATAAATGGCCGATTTATAGGTTAGAATTTTATTTGTTCTCTAAATTTAAGAAAAAATGGCTCATTTTGTATGCAAAATCAAGATTGTCTTTTTATTTTTATTTCTCAAATGTTTCCAAATCTTACTCGGAATTATCAACAGATTTGTAGGTTAGAATCTTACTTCTTCTAATAGTGCATACAGAAAAAAATGGCTCACCATACGCAAAATCGAGATTGTCATTCTTTTTGCGTTCCTTAAATGGTTCAAAATGCTTGTCGAGATAAATAGCCGATTTATAGGTTAGAATTTTATTTGTTCTCAAAATATAAGAAAAAAATGGCTCATTTTGTATGCAAAACCAAGATTGTCTTTTTATTTGTATTCCTCAAATGTTTCCAAATCTTAATAGAAATTAATAACAGATTTGTAGGTTAGAGTCTTATTTCTTCTAACAGTGCATACAGAAAAAAATGGCTCACCATACACAAAATCGAGATTGTCATTCTTTTTGCGTTCCTTAAATGTTTCAAAATGCTTGTCGA
>JARFOC010044534.1:0-22488 GCA_031763485.1 Osmoderma eremita | reverse complement strand
GATACATTTAACCTAAATTTAAGGGCTGAAGTTACTAATTCTGGACAATCCTTGAGAACTTCCTTTGTTTGACGAATAATTTTCGAAAGAGGGTTTTTGTTTAATTGTATATAAGGACCATCTGCAATCATTTTTTAACTCTACTGTAATAATCTCCTTTGTCCAGAATTACTAACTTATTGCCTTTTTCTGGTTCGGTGTGGTGAAAATCTCCCAGACTGCGACGTCTAACATTATCTTCCTTCGTAGATTCTGCTGAGGAACTTAGTTGCCGAAATACGTATCCAGGAGTTCTTCACTCATCGAGGTGGTAAGGGTATTTTATATCTTTACCACATTACAATAGTATTGTAAGAAGCGTTGGAAGCCGAGTCCGCTTCTTTAGGAGAAAACGATAGGAGCTCCGGGAAATCCCATTGCGTAACCTATTTATAGTCAGTTTTTCTGCATAGTTTATGGAATGAATCAAATCTTCTAGAATATTAGTAATAGATTTAAAGAAACTGCAATGCATTCCTGATTTAACGTACATTATTGATTATTAGATAAATGACACCGAAATTTAAAATTGTAGATTTAAAACGTTAGGGCAAAAGTCGAGATTCAAACAAAGAATTTTGATAGCAAGTGTTTCTTACTAAAGTTGCGACAGAGGAGTGAATGTATCCAACGTGTGGGATAAACGTGTTCGACAAAAATGTAATGACTGATTACTGTGTCTATCAAATTCTTCAGCAAAACCGACCAGAGAAATGGAATACATATTAAAACTTGCGATTTCTTGATGCTGGTACACTCATCGTGTAACCGAAAACAATTCTTTTTTTTTCTAAAATATTATTTTATGATGTATCGGAACTATTTATTTAGGATGAGTTTAAGAATTGTTTTCCTGTAGGTTTTAGTCAACATCCGGGATGCTTTCATAAAATTTTCCATGGAATGAGGAATAAACCGATTTACATTTATTTTCGGAAATTAACTAGGCGCATATAGTATTCGTTCATACTGTTTATTCATTATTTATTTCAATTTTTGATTGATAAGTTTTTTTTTTGTTGAATAAATATACTTTTTAGGAGACACTTCTGTTGTTTTATTTTATGTAGTTACCAGATTCTTCAACCTTTGTTTACAACTTACATTATAAATGATTATTTGATGTTAGGCATATTTTATCGCGTTTGTATTTTATTATTTCACACACAAGTAATAATAATTCAGGGAACTGATGTCAGGGAATTTAAAAAGAAACCAATTGTAAGGGTAAAATATTAGGCAAGCCGAAGGAATTGTTATCTTAAGTGCTCGGTTCTCATGAAAGTGTATACAAAATATGTAGACTAAACAAAAACCACAAGAGACGAGAAGCCTGAGCAAGACCTTCATTTAAGAACATAGTAACTTATTGATTTTGCTTTTAGAAGTAAAGGTATATTTAGATATTTTCTATATATACATAATAATAATGTATGAAATGAAATTGATAACGTTAGTAATGTGGGAAAGAAAAAGAAACCACGAGATGCTATAAGATTTAATCTTCCAGTGTATCTTAATTAAAAAGATAGAATTTAGATCGGAGAGATTGCCTATAGATAATTGTTTAAAACTAGATCTAAATATTCTGTGTGTTAGATAAACATTCAAAAATCAAATCTAAGGTTATTAAATAAACTGAACAATGATCAGATATATGAAAAAAAAAAGAATTATTAAATATGCATTAATATGGGAAGAGTAAGAGAAGTAGGTAGTGAATTATAAAAAAAGAAAAAATCTAAAAGAAAATTAGAAGTATCACAATAACAACCAAGTAGTGTCATTCAAAATCTTAATACGAGATTCTACTTATTAGAAGGAAAACGCATATATATACCTATTCACTAATGTTTTTTAGTTTACAAATGCGGCAGTTTACAGTAAAATAATATAAACAAACTTCAAAAGCAAGCAGCTGCTCAAGCGGTATCTTGTCTGAACAGAATCGGTACAAAAGTACTAATCCGCGGTTGAAGGTGGACTTCAAGCGCGGATTAGTTCTTTTGTACCGATTCTGATCGGACGGACACATCTCGCGAATGCGGTATTCCGAATAAGTACAGAATTTATATAGTGCACATTCGTATCCGGGCACAGGTGTCGGACCGATATCGGAACAAACTACGGAGTCGTTCCTTTCAGTTCGAGGTTTGGATCCGTTCTTTTGTAGCGACTCCGGCCGGAACGACACATCTCTAGAAAGGTGTAAATCGAACAATAGGGACTCCAAGATTTTTAATTCTTGATAATAAAAGCGAGCCAGCTGCATACTCTTAAATGGTTATGTTTGAGGGTTTTGTATAGGGGACCACAAAGTAATGGCTAAGAAAAATGTTTACACTATTTCAAAAAGGTCTTGTAAAGTTATGTAATTTCAAATTGAATCAACAGTTCTGTATATCTTCAGATCATCCACAGAGACTAAATAATCACTATGTATGACTCAACAACAGATCGTTAACGTAAATATTAAAAAGTAGAGGGCCCACGTACGAATCTTGGGTTACCCCTGACGGTATTGGAAATATTTTCGAGAAATATCCATTGCAAAATACATCGGCTTTCCTATTAGGTACATGAGATTTTATTACGTTATTAAGGATCGTAAAAAACCTCTACAATTCTACTTAGCACCGTGGATCATAGTATCAAACAAACTAGTGAAGTCGGTGTAAATAACGTCACCCTACTTTTGTCTATTACTCGTAGAAGATACAGTCTGCGTAGCATGAGATTTGTTATGGTTGCTCGTTCCGACATGAACCTATGCTGATGTTTATTTCAAAACCCTCTTCGTAAACAGTGCGATCCATATTTGTAAAATCCTGCTGTACTTCCTCTTGAACTTCGTCGTCGTCTTCAAACCTTTTACCCGATAAATGAGCTTTCAACAGCCCAAACAAATGAAAATCAGAAGGAGCCAGGTCTGGTTATGGGGCGGATGGACAACAACTTCCCAATTGTGTTTCTGAAGGCAGGACTTCGTCTGATGTGAGGTGTGCGCTCTTGCATTGTGATGCAACAACCTAATTTCCTTCGTCAACCTTCCTCTTCTTTTCTGCCGAAAGGCTTTGGGTAGTTTTTCGAGAACTTGACAATAAATATCACTGTTGATTGTCGCTCTCGATGGTAGAACCTCTATGAGCAAAATACCTTGCATATCCCTGAACCATTGCCATTGTCTTTTCTGTAGACTGCTGAACTTTGAATTTTTTCGGTGTTGGTGAACTCGGATACTCCCACATCATAGAGTCTTTTTTAGATTCGGAGGTATGGCGGTGTACCCACGTTTCGTCTTCTGTTACAATCAACTCTAGAAATCCATTTTCCTTTTTTTTTCGTGATGGGTTAGTACCGTATCTTGCCAAATGGGTTTGCGGGACTCAAGGCGGCAGTTTGGAGCATTATCCAATATCATGTGGATTGGTAGAGTTCTAGGGAGTTTAGGATCGTTTAGTTAGTTCCATTCGCGGACAGCAGCTTGTTGTATCCTTAGTTCTGCTGGTGCTATGTTCGTTTGTGCGTGAAGCCGGGGTACTGGAGTGGACTTTATGGTTCCCGATATGATTCTCCTAGTGTTATTGAGGTGTACGTCGCCTTTATTGGTATGAGAACACTTATACCATATTGGTGCATAGTATTCTGCCGTTGAAAATACAAGCGATTAAACCACCGTTTGTAGTGTTTCTGCTTTTTCTGCCCATGTTGTCCCAGCCAGCTTTCTAATTATATTGTTTCTGGTTTTTAGCTTTTGTCCAGTTATCTCCAAATGTTTCCTATACGTTAAGGACCGATCAAGTGTAACGCCAAGGTATCTGGGGGAATTGTTATGTTTCACTCTTTCACCACAGAATGTGACATTCAGCTCTTTATTTGCTAGGCGGTTATTAAGATGGAGTGCGCATATTTCGGTTTTGCTTGGGTTTGGGTGTAGACGCCATTGTTTGTAGTAGCGCCCGAGGTTTTCTAAGTCTCTCGTTAGAGTTTCCTCTCCTTCCTCGAGGAACCTGTTTTGAGTGGCCAAAGCGATGTCATCGGCGTAGCAAAAGTTCTGGGAGTTAGTTGTCGGCATGTCACTGATGTAAAGGTTAAAGAGTATAGGGGACTGATAGGGGGAGTATAGGCACTGATCCGTGGGGTGATCCGCTTCTGATAGTGACTGATTTGCTAGTTAATTGTCCAAGAGCGATTTTGAAGTAGCGGTTTATTAACATGTTTTCCATCAGTTTAGTTAGCTTGGTACAGTGTATTACTTTCTTTAATTTTACTATCAGACCATCTAGCCATACGGTGTCATATGCAGCCGTTAGGTCAACGAATGCCACTGACGTTTTTAGTCCCCTTTGGTAACCTGATTCCATGTATGAGCTTAGGGCGAGCACTTGCTCACAGCAACTTCGGTTGGACCTAAAACTGGCCTGGTCTGACGGAATAATATCGTCTACAGTTTGATATACTCTATTGTATATTAGCCTCTCCAGCAATTTATAACAAACACTGAGCAAGGCGACAACTACCACGCTAACGATAGCGCGCTAAAAGCTCCATTGTCGCCGCCATTCGTTCCATTTTGTGTTGGTCGGTCAACAGTTTTGGTACCCATCTCGTGCACCTTTTTTCGATAGCCTAATTCAGATGCGGTTTCACTAACAAAGCTTTTAGGAATGCCGTAGAGCAATTCCCGTATTTTCAACCCACAATCTTCTCCAATCAAGGTATCGACCTTTAATTGATTCTCATCCGTTTTCGTTGTTGATGGTTTTCTTAGCACACCTTCGGGATCATCGTTCAGAGCTGTGCGTCCAGTTTTGAACTGTAACACTAATTTGTTTTCGACTCATAACGCCTTCTCCGTAAGGCTCCAGTACCTTTTTATGAATTTCGATAGGTGTTTCATTATTTGCATGCAAAAGACGAATGACTGCTCGCACTTCAAACTTGGAATATGTTTCCGTCAGAACTGACATTGCGCGGCTGTGACTACACACGTTGTACTAAACCTAAGATAATGATAATAGCCACCTATGCAATACATATGCACATCTAAAATGCGTGCAAATTTTAAACTGATGACCGAAATGACCTAAATGTTCTAAGACTACCTATAATTCTGTCTTCAATTTTCCGGAAGTACCGAGTATACGCTGTTTGGGATTCATGTTTCAATAGCAAGCGAATTCCAATAAATTCATTATAAATATACAGTGACTACGTAGATTTCCATCTAAGTATTTCATCTTTACTCATGCAAAATGTAAACCAATTTGGAAACTGTTTTTTGGATCGCTTGATTTTGATAACATTATTGATCTAAGATCAAGTATAAGAACATGGTAAAACTAATTATTATTTTACTAGCGACCACTTAGGCTGTTATTGTAAATACGCTATATAATATCAGTCAAAATCATCTGCATGCTCACAGTCTAATAATAGATAGGAGAAGGCGAAATGAAAATTCAAGTATCTTTGTGCGTGACAAATATATAAATCATATCTTCAAGGAGAATCAAATTGTAAAATAATAACTACAAAGTAATGAGACGAGCTGCTGTAATTATTTCGTCATTATCTTGGACAACGTAAAATGGGTAATCAAATAATAGAAAAAAGGAAGGCCGTTATAAATGTGCCATGAGCACTAATACAAATACAGGAGTTTAATGTTTTGTGCGATTTTGTAATGTCTGCTTAATAACGTAACAGTATTTATTTTGCGTTATTGTTTGTGACCTTTGCGCAGCAATACTTGTCCAGCCGCCAGAGGAAAGTAATTTTTTTATAGATTTCAAATTGTTTGATTTGGGGAAAGTTCTTCACGCATTAACGTAATACATTGAAATGCGAAACACACCATATTTAATATTCATGGTCGAATGAACTATTTCTTTTTATTTCCAAAGAGATATTTCCCTATATAAAAGCATTAAAAGATCTACTAAGTATACGTGTATATATTCACGTACGCATTTTTCTCAATGTCAAATAATAATGTAACCTTTTAAACAACGAAGTTAACATTGTCTGAAATACCTATGTATGTATTGTACAAATGTTCAAAACCTTTCAGTAAAGTAGAGCGTATTGAAAAGTAAATGACAGATTTGACGTTTGTGGTGGCACAAACGTATATGTAAGGTGCATATGTATATGTCCATAGACATGTATAGATATGCCTATGCATATACATGTAATGTATATTCAAATTTACATTAATATATGCTGTTTATCGTTAAAGCGTATCATAGATGAAGACCTTTATTTAAGTATGTCATTTTCCAGTTCACTGAAGTTCAACATTGATCGATTTCGTGCGTTGCAGCCTTCAAGGGTCAACGTTGTTATTCCGCAGGGAGCCTTATAGAAACTGCAAATTACAGGCTATAGTCCTTGCTTAAAACGTAATTTTTATTATTATTAAACATGCACAACTGGTTTTGTAACCTTATGATGATTATTATTTTTTTGTTTTTCTTCAGTGAATATGACGCATGTTGCGTTCAGCTTTATATTACACACAAATATAAGCTCTATTTGATTAGCTTATATAAAGTAATTTTACATTAACACGTTGTCTGCCACGGTACTTTCAGGACTCCGGTATAAAAAGTCAATTTAATTTCCGACAAGTAAGCAAACTAGGAAATAACTCGTAGATTACTTATTATTACTCAACATTAACGTAATTTACATTTCGAACATTTATTGAGGAATTGGGGTATTATACAATTTACTGAATTTAAAGTAAAATATATAATCCTTTAACAAATAATAGTTTCCACTTTGTAACAAAAATAGCTGGAATCATACAAATCCCCATATAATACAATAATATTTAAGAAAGGAATAGCCATTACACACATATATATGTCTTGTTTCAACTTTTAGTCAGTCGATGAACCAGTTTGATCTTCACATGATGACGAATTTGTTACATGAATAATAAATTCTTCAATGTCATCTTGCAAATTAACCACTATCGACATATCTTTTTAATATTTTTTACATGTTTGATGTAATTTTGCCAATTATCAACGGTTACAGTGCTATATGCTCCTCGAATTAATTCCTCCATATCTTTTACCTTAAATGTGGTATTATTCATTATTATATAGTTTTTAACTTGTGCCCATACCATTTCAATGGGATTTAACTCGCAGTAGTAAGGTGGTAATCGAAGAACTTCGTGATCATTTTCTTTTGCAAGTTCGTCAATCCTGCTTTTATCATATCGTTGTTTAATTTGCGACACGTAAAACAGCAAGTTCCTTTGTAGCATATCGTCAGTGGTTGGTATTTGTTTCTCACGGAGCCAATCAATGATATTGTTTTTTCTTCATGTTGCCGTTGGGATTTTCTCTAATTTTCTGCAGTGATAGAATGCGTTCTGCGGTATATTTGGAAGCATTTTCTTCATAAACCAATCCTCGTATGCGTCTGAATCCATCTCATGAGGAACATCAGCAGTGTTTTTCTTCCAGAGAAATGTATATTCAACACCAGGAACAAATCCGTTATCATCACCAGCATGAACTAATGCAAATCGAGGTGCAAGCCCGGTTCGGGATTTCAAACCAGTACTTAATCCTTGGATAGAAGCTTGTCGACTATTTTGAATTGTAGTGTCTGTCCAAGTTTTGTTTACTGCATGCCCTGTATTCACCCATGATTCATCAGTATATATTATAGTTCGACCTGAAATAATTAAAGTTACAGAAATGTCAAATATCAAGAACTAAATTGTACCTTCTTCTCTAAATTTCTTGATCTCTCGTAAGAATTTGTGCTTCCACCGAATAATGTCGTCTCGTTCGATGTGTATACTTTTACGTCACACTTTTTTTTAAATCGAAACCCATATCTTGTAACAATCTATGTAAAGTTGCTCGACTGAAGTTAGGGAGATCATCATCACCATTGCTTGCGTGTTCTCATCATATGTTTGTAATCGGTCATTTAGTTGTATGCCTTTCCTTTTCCTGGGGTTTTTTTAGACCTGATAATGAACCAGTTTGTCGCTCCTTTTTTATATTACATATTGTACGCTTTGAGCAACCCAAAGCTTTACTTGCTTCTTGAACGGCAGCACTCACATTCTTAGTTTTATTAAAATAATTTAAAACATTCAATCTGTCAACTGGTTGAATTCGGCAAAAAATCTCGTACGTAACCATCGCTAACCGAAAAATTCCTGCAATATGCTCTATACCGTATGTATTGTTAAAAAGGCAACGCTGCATGTGCATTACGTTTATCCAACACACATTATAGAGTGCACCTTGGTACAACCTGTTATTCAAAATCATGATGTAGTGAATGTACCCTTCTTGTTAAAGAAATATTAGGATCTTTCAATTTTAAAGTTATAGTATTTACAAGTGGAAACATATATGTATATATATAATCCGTCCCTCATTCACCGTGAGGTGTAGAGGATATTACATCAAATGCATAGTTAGAACACTATACACCTCTTACAATTTTTCTCCATGAATTTCTATCTCTTGCAAGAGTCTAGACCTGTCTGTAGGATAACCCTTTCATTGTCAATACATTTTCCATTTCTCCATCCCATGTCATACGCGGTCTACCTCTCCTTCTCTATCCTACCTTCTTTGCTTTCCACACTTCTCTCACTTGCATTTCTTTACCCAACCAATTCAAATAACACCACCATCGCATTTGTGCCCTTTCTAAATGCGTTTTGGCGCTCTCTATTTGTGGCATTTCCCGTAAATTGTTATTTCTTATTTTGTCCACTACAGATATAGTTGCTACTCTTCTTCATTTCTGCAGCTTGTATGTTTCTCCGCAATTTGTCTGTAAGTACCCATGTCTCGCTACCGTATAGCATCTTAGTTTTTGCGCTGATTTCCCTTTTACTAATAAAGTTGTTCCTCATACTATGGTATAATTTTGTAGCTGTCGTTATTCTTTATTAATTTCTTGGTCTAATTTTCTATTTCCATTGAAGTTTTCCGCAGGTACCTGTAGTTTTCCACTTGCTCTACATTGTTATTATTAATTTGGATGCATATTTTCCGTTCTACATTGGATATCGCGATGGTCTTAATCAACTGTTAGTTGTTAGTTGTCATTCCCTTAGCTTTCAATTCTTTGACCCATATGTCAACATTAGATTGCAAGTTGCTCTCTGTGTTTGCCATTATTACAATATCATGAGTGAACACACATTCACTTATATCAACTGGTCTCATTTTATGGTATCCTACTACTATTCTTTTGCATGTTCTGCTACAGCACTTTGTGATTTCATCCATGAAAATTACGAACTGCAGTGGACTTAAAACGCCTTATTGTCTTAGTGCTTGCGTTGTTTGAAACTTTTCAGTCTCTTGGTTGTGAGTCCTTACTATGTTGGTGGTCTTTGCATACATTGACTTGACTCCTCCGATTAGTCTTGTAGTGTCTATCCCGTTATTCTCTAATGGCCTTGCGCAGTGGTGATATCGAAACCAATGGGGTTTATCCGAGATTTTTAACCCCCAATTGACTACTTCTATTACTGATGAATTAACATGCACAACTAAATATTGCCACCTTTTCTAAATGTGTATACCTATGTAAGTTGTCAAGAAAAAGAATTACGGAAACTCTTAAATAAAAGAATTCAAAGAAAAGTTTTATGAACAAACCAAAGGTCTACCTGATGATACCTGATGAGCTAGTAAATCTAACGATGAGGAAGTTGGAGGGGCTGTAATTGCGTGAGATTAAGGCAGAGTCGCTAATAGGTATTATCGATGAAGGAAATAGAAGATGTTTCAGTATAAATGAGGAAAGAACCAAGTATTTGAGATTAGGAAAGGGAGGGGGGCAAAAACAACAGTGTAGTCAAGTCCAGTCCAAGGTGGCGGCTCTTGTTGACTTTCACCCTCATCGTCACTCTCTTGTGAGGAAGATTTGATAAGATCTTGCAATTCCTCGTTGGTGAACACCTGACGCTGTTCGTCTGTGTAATCATTCAGTTCTTCTACAGTCATACCGTTGAATCCTTCTCCACCTATTTGCCGCGGTATATTAATTGTCGTTATAAGCTGTGGATCAAATTTGGAGCATCTTCAGAATTACGAACGATATCAACCCATAGATTCTTCCAAGATTCCACTATCGTTTCTGGTTTCAATTCGTTCATTGCTCCCTTGATAAATACAGTTGCATCAGCAATTGTGAATAACTTCCAACATTCGCAGGAATCCTCAACCATTGTGTAAAGCTATTTGAAAACCTGCCGAGTATATACTCGCATGACTGTAAAGCATCTAATGATACCTTGATCAAGTGGCTGAAGCAATGAGATCGTATTGGGTGGTAAAAAGTCCACCGAAACATTTTCATCTTCTGCGACTAGTGGTACAGGATGCCAGGAGCGTTGTCTATTATCAACAGCACTTTGAATGGTAATCACATGAACAGCAGCATTTGTACAAAGTACCAATGTCGGTCTCTCCTTAATTGTTTTAAAAGCCTAATGCTTTCTTCCTAGTCTTATGAATGCAAGTCCATTGCGCCATTTTTTTCCACATAAGGCCGGACTCATCACAATTAAAAACTTAATCTTTTCCAGCAATAATTTGTTTAAATCTTCCTCGAAGCAGCTCGAGGCAGCAGCTATATGATCAGCCGACGCAGATTCCTCCATATTTTCTCTGTTTAAACCGAGTTTTATATCTATGTAGCCAGCCCTCACTTGCTGTGAATGATTTTCTTTCTATTTATATTTCATCTTGCGGCCATATCCATATCTTCTACTCTAAATTCAAGGTTCTTTCTACTTTAACTAACACTTTATCACGTATTGTACTGTAAGATTTACAGTTTGGGACGCAGTGGAAAAACCATCTCGAATACTTACTTCTTTTTCAACACGTCACGTATCGTGGATTCGTTTTTATTATTGCTATCGCGTGCAATAGACTTTCTTTTATTTCAATCATATCAATAAGTTTAGGCATTTATTCAAAAGCATAAACGCGCATGAGGAGCTTAAGCACGCTCCAACATGTTTACCTAGTACGTGAGCGTAGGTTGGATAGTTTGAATAAGTGGAACCGCGGATACGGGGGTACTACTGTAATAATTCAAACATGTCTACAATAAATGTTAAAAAGATATGAAAACATTTTTTGAAATTGATTATTGAAAAGAAATTATTATGACATTAAAGTAAATTCACAAAAATCCCCCTTTGCTCGGCTAAGCAAAATCCTAAACGATCTTAATAATTCTGTAAGACATTGTTTAAGACGTCTGAGGTAATGCATTACGATACTTCAGCCATTTTTTCCGTAGTTCATGCAATTTATTCGCCTGAATATTTTGCTGTCAAAAAGACAGTAGTCACAGTACGAAACTGTGTCACATGCGTGATTCTCATGCGATAAACCGTTGCCTTCTTAACAATACATGCGATATATTTAATGTTACGTTGTACGAACACGTGTTGTATCACCCTGCGCTTTTTTATTGTTATAAGTAAAAGTTAATAGGCGCCCGCTACTGTAGACAATAATGCACGTGGAGTAACAATAATTGCATTTCGTATTGTGACCTACATAACTGCATTTGATATCGCCATCCGTATGTACAGTGGAAATCATAAAAGATGATCCCTCTGCCACAGATACTTTAGTGTATAAATCGAACCAAATGCTATACTTTACGACCATTCTTTCTCTTTTTGTTGTACTATGTAGTAAAATTCACTTCACTAGAATTCACTTAAGTCGAATAGGAAGGTTGTCTGCACTATAGTACTATAAATTATGACACGTGTAGATTCTTTGTTGTAAATAGCGAGTTGCGTACATAAATAGTTTTGCTTATTACGGTAGTAATTTTGCATTGTTTTACCTACGGGCGTCATACCTCTTTTCTCTTCGGTACATTTAACGAGAACCCTGACCTTGACTTATGACTTACCTGAACAGGATACATAATAATTACGTTTATACATTGATTTAACTATCTGGATTCGATTGAGATTTCTAAATTTTGGTTTTCAGACTGAAAACAACTAAGCAAGTTGGATTTTTATAAAGAATGTGTTTTTAAAAATGCCATAATATGTTTCCGATATTTATGTTCAGAAGATCAAAGTTTTCATACTAAGGAAGTACTTATAACTGGATGACCTTTGTCCTTTTTGGACTCCAGAATTTGATTTGATTTGATATGTATAATGTCATTGGGAACAATCTTCTCTATTGGGCTAGAGAGCCATGATCAGTAAAAATAGCAAGGACTAAGGTATGAAGACAAGAACGTTAAAGAAGCTCTGAATACTTCCCTGGATTCCCAGAGCAATGCAATTACACACTCAGAACAGTATAGTTTCGTGCACTGCCCCGTGTGCCGGGCACGAAACTATAAGCTCACCTACCTTTTGATTTATATATCAATTTTATTATTTTATACTTCTTTAGATCAGAACTGCAACCATTCATTAAATATCAGCATTTAATGGCCACAGCAATTGTTTAGACGTTGCTACAGATCTAAACAAACTTTTATCCTGATGTAATTATAACATTGATAATAAATTTAAGCCTGGCAATTTTAAAATAATAACACATGCACTGATCCGTGGCATTGGTCTTGTCCTTAACCACTGTTATCTAGATCCTATTTAAATATAATTTCGTATATGTAGGTTATCTGTTTAAGGAAGTTAAGGTTTACCTTGAAAAGTAATATTGATGATAAAAGTAGCTGTAACAAGTAGAGCGGAAACGAAATTATGTTTTGAAGGATGGGAGAGGTCGTTGCGAAAAGCCTGATTATGAACTAACAATAAGCATATCATCTGTTGTTGTACATTTCTGGACTTTTAAAGAAATATACATCAATGGAAATACTTTAATTTTTTCAGAAAGTGTGCCCAGCACAACTTAGTCAAGAAACATAACGTGAAATAAAAAATGATGTGTGCATTAACATAATATTTTTAGATCTGATATGGATGAAAATCATTGGTCGACTTATCTTTCATTCAATTTCCAATTTCTTGTTTCTTTCTGTCATGCAGTTAGTGATATATTTTTTTTCGAAATACATATTTTAATGTATACATTTGCTTTTCCTAACTTGATAGTATTTGAAAAACTGGATTGATTTGATTATTTATGATATTTTGGCGTTTGTTCAAATTAGATGGGAAATTAATGACTAATTCGGTGCTATTTTTGTGGGGATACATAGACGACTTCTGCAATGCTTTTGCTGTAGTTCCATTATTTCAATTCGAATAATTTTTCTGCTATTTTTAATAGCTCCAGGGATCTGTTAAAATAAAAATTACACTGTTTAAAACACACAGCACTACATGATTGACAAACGAAAACTAAAAAAGTGTGTTATAATCTTGTTCACTATTTTTATTTTATAACAATACAGATATATACGCTTTTTTGTATGACCAGAATATTTTCTTTTAAGATATACTGACAATGAGTCCGTCTGAAAAATACTGACAAATTTTTATGGGTGGTGGGGAACAATTAAATTAAAATCTTTTCTTGGTGTTTTTTTCTTCTAAAAACGTCTTATTTTGAAGTTCAACTGTGTTAAAATCTTTCGTTTAAGCCCCGTTATTTATGTAAAACAGGATACACACGCGTTAATAAGGTTGCATATTTAAGTCATACGCCCACAGACATAATACTACTACATTGTGTGTTTCTATGGGCCCAATGTAAATTTTCGCACGGAGAAACAGAGATAGAAGAGTTAACTCTGCAATTCTGGGCAAACTTCGGCTGTAAAACTGCATGCACTTATACTCGGCTAGGGCATGCGTGTTACATTCTATACAATTGAGGGAGATGAATATATATATTCTTATATATCTTTTATCCTTTGATGTTTGGTGGCGTTGCCTTTTGCTACCTGTAATATACGAGAATTACTCTTGCACTCTTGTTACCGAGTGCTGCGTATAGGAAACCTAATGTGTCGCACAAGAAATATGTTTTTCCGATGCATCTATGCATTAGATAAAGATGAACCAAGCGTATACTGTTCTAAGAAACTAAAACATCTGGGCGTTTCTTTTACTCTTTGCTGGGCTTATATGAGGCTGGCAAGAATTTACTCTATATACGAGGTGTGTAAATTAAGTAATGAGACTGACAACGTAGCGTTTGATATGACAACACGGGAAGCACGGAACATGGAGGGGCGACAAGGTGACATTGTAATACGCGTTTAGTGCAAGTTTGAACTCGATCAAGTCATTTGGTTGTCCGTTGTCGTTTTTTCCGTGAACTCGGTTTTCGTAGTGCGTGCTACAAATGAAAGACATTAATTTCGAGCAACGGTGTGCTATTAGGTTTTGCTTCAGGCGTGGGCAAGTGGAACAGCAACATTTGCAAAACTTCAGCAGGCCGACGGAGACAGTGGTTTTTCAAAAGCCCAGATTTTTCGATGGTTTAAGGCATTTTCAGAAGGAAGAGAGTCGATGGGAGATGAGCCACGCAGCGGCAGGGCTTCAATTGTAAGAACTGATGACAATGTCGACAAAATCCGCGATCTTGTGTGTTCATATCGTCGGTTGACGGTCAGAATGATCGGGGACCACACCATCGTTCATCAAGTTTTGGCCAATGAATTGGGAATGAGAAAGATCTACTAGAAAATGGTTGCAAAAACCTTCCGCAGGAACAAACGGGCATCAGGAGAGAGATGTGCCTCGACTTCGATTGAAAATAATGAAATTTTTTTGTAACGTGTCATTACTGGTGATGAGAGTTGGGTGTTCCAGTATTACCCGGAAAGAAAACGCCAGAGCATGGTTGGCACACTTGAGGCTCTTCAAAGCCCAAGAAAGCAAGAATGAGCAAGTCAAAGATCAGGAGCATGCTGATTTGTTTCTTTGATAGCCAGGGAATAGTTCACAAAGAGTTCGTGCCTCAAGGTCAGACAGTTAATCAACATTTTTACCGAGAGGTTCTCGAAAGACTCCGAAAAAGGGTCATGCGTATGAGACCAAACGTCAAGAACGATTGGATCCTGCATCGTGACAATGCGCCTTGTCACACAGTAATTTCCATAAACGGTTATTTGGCCTGTAAAAATATTTCTGTGGCTCCTCAGCCTCCTTATTCACCGAACTTGAGTCCATGTGACTTTTTCCTCTCTCCAAGATTGAAAAGTCATCTGAAGGGACATCATCTTGTGATACTCGAAAACATTCAAACGGCTGTAATCGATCAGATAAAAGTGATTCCAATAACCGAGTTCCAGCACTGCTATGAGGAATGGAAGAACCGTTTCCAACGCTGTGTGGCTTCCCAAGGAAGTTATTTTATTTTATATTTTGAGACAAGGTTCGATT
The DNA here is from genome assembly GCA_031763485.1 of Osmoderma eremita. Taxonomy (NCBI): domain Eukaryota; kingdom Metazoa; phylum Arthropoda; class Insecta; order Coleoptera; family Scarabaeidae; genus Osmoderma; species Osmoderma eremita. The sequence goes on along the minus strand of JARFOC010044534.1, from coordinate 7,091 downwards.
GTAATTATAATCAAATAAAAATATTTAAAAACATCAGTCTCATTACTTAATTTACACACCTCGTATGCATATGGTTGTAGTAGTTTTGTAAAACTTCTGCTATTACACTAATAGAGTGTAACATGAATCAAACCGCAACAACAGTGACTGCGGTGACTTGTGGTTTCTTGTTCGATCAATCACCAGTTCCTGAAAAATGATGCTTCGCGAAACACTTAATTAAAATGGCGATTTTCGCTTACCAGAATAAGTTAGTTGTGGTAATTAGAATCATTAGAGGTTATGCTTATGATTTACAACTTTTAGCTCGATGGTAACTGCGATGGATCACAGATGAGTGATAAACAGTCCTATTTGGACGAAATTAACGCTAACTAGCTAGTCTATAAATAAACATTTCTCCGTTAACTTTTAGTTACATTGAAAACTATAAACAAGGTGTTACCATGCTAAATAGCAAAAAACGTTCCGCGAATAACCATCCTTTTCAGAAAACCGTACTAATCGAAGTTAACGATACGGCGTTCTGCACAGACAGCAGGCACCTCTCAGTCGTACACTGATGAGGACATAGTAGCCCGAAACGAATGTCTACTGCTACATAGTTAGATGTGTTGTGTGATTCTAAGAGTATATTTATATGTTTTTAATATATTTATATAATCAGATTTCCCTTTACATGCCAGATATTTGCAGAAATATTTTATAAGTTTATCATTCTCTACGATATCTAAACAATTTTCGCTGATTTTTAGACGCACCCTGTATAATAAAACTCTGTTGTTTAGCTTAATCGCAAGATTTTAAATATTTCTGCTAGAATTTTTATCAAGCAGTACACATCGTTTTCCCGACTTCGATTTCGATAGAGATTCTGTCTATTTCGAAACTTACTGCTGCTAGAATTCTGCATAACCGTCTGTACTCGCAAAATGTATCATATGTATGTATGTACGACACATTACGTGCCGTCATGATTCAATGCATTATTTAAACCTTATGAATTTCAAAACAATGCGTTTTCCACCTGTCGCATAACAATTTTAGGTTCTCTACTGTATTGCCTTGCGACATCGTGGTGTTGTATGCACTTCGTCTAGATTCTAAATTGTCTTTGTCTATTGCTAAATTGTAACTCGATTATTTCTGCTTGATCTCTTAGTGTGTCAAAAGAAAATACATAATGTACTACCAATAGAAACAAGAAGTTTATATCCTGTGATTTGGAAAAGCATGACAATTCTAACATCTTTTGTGTCTCTTTTACATATAGAGGTATATACATCCATATTGTAATGATTTCTGTCTAAAAATTAATGGGAGCGACCATCGTACCTATATCACCTATTAAAAGTACAGGAATAATTGCAAATTTAAGAGAATAAAATAAGGTGAGCAAATAAATATGGATAAAGGAGGATGTTTTCACAGTTTTCGTACCATGGGAAGTATTGTGAAGAGATGTTGAGTGATCATGCGCACAAGTAGGGGCCAGACGGATGTCTGTTGTGCATATCACGAAATAGGAGAGTTTCTTATACCCGCTCTGTGTAAATAGTTGTCACCGTAGAGGTGACACTTATTTACAAGCGAATGTCATTTGCTTGCAGTGTCTCTAGTAGTATGATAGTAGTCTCAGAGACAACTTGAGACGTGCAACTACACGTAAATTTTTGGTTCGCAAAACTGAATTGGTCCGCTGTGCTGAACGGTGTCGCAGATGGCGCAAGTAACAAAACTAGCGCGGAATTTAAACTACCCGTATCCCTATTCTGGTTTTATTAAAGATAGATGTGTCAAGTAAACGGTCGAACCCAGCAAAATAGTTAACTATTTTACCGGGTTCCACCGTTTACTTAACTCACCAAATAAAACATAAGAAGCATTTTAATAATAGAAAACTTCTTTACGTGGAAATGTAAAAAAATACACAAAATGACTTATTGCATTTAAAGTCTTATATTAAAGAAAGTGTACAAAAATTTGACATGTACATATACATTTGATCTTATGTTGTGTTTATACAAAAACATATACATGTATCCGCTGAATGACATAAATATTAAATGACAAGAATTATATGTGATTTTATTACACTACTTTCTACTAAATTAAATTACACATGCTGCAGTTTTTTCATTTTCTTTTTGGTACTCCCATTATGTTTTATCTCCCGGTTTTTCCGCTTGCACCACCAAGGCATTGCAATTCGGAAAACAGATTTAATACAGACATCAACATTAAAATTTTTATGTGTGGTGCACACAAAAAGTTCAAAATTTACATTTCCTTTTACAATGCTCTCGAATGCTTTAAAAATGTCACTATTAGGCATTCCGTTTAAAAAAATTTCTAATAACGACACGCCCTACGCATACTACTAATCCTTCTGAAGGGTAGCACAAATGTAAACTTGTACCATCCCACTCTTTAAGGGTTATATACAAATCTCTGCAATCTTACAATCCTCACAATTAATTTGTTGAAGAAGTGCTTGAGAAACCACTGACAAAGTATTGCACTATCAAACTTTTACAGCTTCTCCAATTGCTGCAGCAGAAACTGAATCTGTATTAATGCATACATTGGTTTCTGAAAACTGTGGATCATAAACAAGGGCTTGTTCTACTTCAACGTGCCATTTTAGGTTAATAAGTCTAATAACTATTGTCTTTATAATACCTTGCACAATAAACTACCTACTAAAACGAAACACGGAACAAATAAACTACCGTTCAAGCAACACTAAAAGAAAAAAAAATATTTGCCCTATATTACGTATGTACAACGCAAATTGACAGATAAAATCATTTCCCTTGTTTTAGAGTAACCAAAATGACCAACCCACCAAGGAACAACTATTGGCAACCAAAAAACCCTATCTTGATTATAGCGCCCCCTCAGTACATCTCATAGCTCAAAGACAAAGTTAAGCATATGTATAAATTAAATAGTCAAACAAAGATAGCTAACACCAACATTTCCGAACCCATTCTCGAACCTACTTGCACGTCTCAAGTTGTCTCTGGTAGTATGGCAAAGTAACGCATGTGCACTGTTGTAAAGTAAGAGGAAGATACGAACGGATACGAATCTGTCCGATCTAGCAATCTTCCATTCTCGTTTTGTGTTTATATTTGTCGCCACCTTCGTATTTCCTTGTCTTCGTTTATTAATTTTGAAAGAACATTTATTTTGGTTCATTGTCATGACTGAATTATGTTAATCTTGCGTACACGTTTCTTTAATAATCGTTAGTGCAATAGTGGCTCAACAGACGCGTCTTACTGTATTACCGTCTGTATTACCCTAGTGACCAGTGCGGAGGGCAGAATGGAATAGAATGTGCTCATCTGCATTTACCTCAGACAAAATGAAATCTCTAAAGTTCATCAAATCGATCGCAAATTCTTAGTCTCAGGACATTGGTATTTGGTGTGTGATAAAGACTTCGATGTCATTAAAAAGAACAGGAAGAAATTCAACGATATTTACGTACCTGATAGGTTAGGGTCATTAAGATTATAAGAATACAAAATCCCTTCCACATTGTTATGATGCATAGAACAGATTTCATTACAACTCAACCATTACAAAAGAAATACTAATAAAATGGCTGCATTATACTTTGAATGAGCCGAAACAAATTTATTATAAGGAATCGAAAAATATCGATGTCCCTTTTAAACACATGAATATCAAAACCGCCAGTTCAATAACCTCCAAGATTTGTTAGCGTATATACCGCCTTATCTCCATGTTTTCTATAACAATCTAAAGATGAAAAATACAAACTACTTAGCAGACAATACTGATGAAGACTCTCAGAATGTTCTTTACTCCGTGGAAGATTCTTACCATGGTACACAAACTGAAACTAATTTAGAAATTCAGTTATAAAGAAGTCATAAAAAAGATTCCCGACAAAATCCTTCATTACAGAAATTATTATGATGTTGTGAAAAAAATGTAAAGCTAAACAAGAAAACGGGAATTGACAATCAGAATATAAAGAAAAAAAATTGTAAATTATTAAAAGTGCTAAAAGTAAATAGGTATATGTTGCTAAATAACCACTTGTTAAGTTTCTTTTTGTGTATTCGAATCAATGTTTATTATTTAAAGAATTAATAAGTTTTATTTTTTTATTTTATAAACCATTTATTTTAAGAATAAAGTTAGTGCAGATATACAATCTTCTTTCAATTATGGCAAAAGGTTAGTGCAACAGTAGCCCACAATTTTTTTTTTTAATCCAGGAGGTTTTGATAAAATTTTGAGTTTATACCAACCCAAAATAGAGGAAAGCAAGTTAATACATAAAAATAATTCAACTGATTTATAAAGTTTGCCGCAAAAAACAGAAAAATTGAAAATTAGGAAATTTTAGACAATGTTTTTCTCAAAACTTCTTTTTTTCACTTGGGCTACTCTTGCGCTATGCGCCTCATTTATTTTTAGGGGTTTCTTCTGGGCGGCGCTTGAAATGTGTTCTTTCTGTACTAAAATGTGCTCAAAATTATGCATGTACTTATATCATTTAATAAATTATTCTTTATATTACAGTTAATATATACAAATATATAATTTGCTTCTGTTCAGTAGTTTAATTTTTATCTGACGAAATATTTCAAAATATTCAAATAAATTGTAATTTATATTTTGGAATATTCATGCCCAAGTATTTGTATAATATACATATGGATGTATGCGTTTACACAATTTGTGTGAATATTTTAATCTTTACATTTATTTACATAATATGAACTAATATAAATAAATTATCTCTTTAGTGCAGAACTAGCCTAAGTTAAAGTGTACCATATTTTACTAACTATAGTTCTCGCAACAAAGCAGCCGACTTCTGACAGCGATAATGTTAAAATCATACCAACGCACCAAATTCTTCAATTAGAGCGTTGCCAGTTGTATAGATAAGGTACGTTGTTAACCCACTTACTTGACATTTGTCGTTGTGTTAATATTAAATATAACGACAAATGCCAAGTAAGTGGGTTTGACAGATATAAATAGGTTATGATTTATATCTGTCAAATCATATTGTGTGCTTTGCAATGCCCTGGCAACCATGTCGTGAAATGACGAAATGTCAAAAGTCGGTTGTTTAGTTGAAAGAACTATGTGTTTAGAAATTGGGCAAAAACGTCATTATCGGGAGAAGGAGTTCGTTATGAATTAATACACACACTGTATCGGATCACTCCTCTTGGGACACGTGTTTCGTGAATCCAGGCATTCCAGTGTGTGACAACAACATAGAGGTAAGAATAAGTTATGTAACAGGAAATTAACCCATTTAATATCATTAATTGTAGTTAATATTGTAATGCGAGCCTTAACCCATAATATAATAATCATTTTATTATACAAAAGGAAACTAGAAAGAAAATATAATTAAGAATTCATTAATAGTAAGTTATATTTTGTCACTAACTTAGTCGATGGCCAATCAGAACGCTGGAAATCGGAAAGGACGCCAAATACCATTGTTATTATGATGTGAAAGAACTGTTGCACGAGTAATACGTATCATTCTATCATTCAAAAGCATTTAATGTAAATTTAATAAAGGAGAAAACAACCAAAGCCAAGTTAAACGTTTTGAGGGAAAAAGCAAAGTAAAAGTAAATCTGCTATTTAGCAGATTTCATAGAAGAAAAGTTTGTTCCCAACCTTGAAAATTAATCCGTTCCGATATAGATTGAGATCCCGAGAAAAGTGTTCCCCAGGGTCCTAACCCATCACAATCCTGGCAACAACCTTTGGAGAGCTCACTTTCTTTTAGATAATTCTCGACTTTATCCGTTTTCTGAACACAGACACCTTCAGAGTATCTTGTAGCTTTAGATGTACAAATAACTAGTGATTAACGCAAAGAAACACAGTGTTATATCAATCAAATTATACCTTAATTTTGTACATATTGCATATCTACTTCGCCACTAGAAGCAAAGGCAAATTGCCCCATTTCTGTAAGACGATTAGGCTAATCTAGTAAGTCTGGCGCAAACGAGTAAATTGTAATATATTTTTTTATCAATTACAGTAGAATCCTACTCTAGTTATCAAGTTGAGATCCCAAGAAATAGTGGGCGTGAATGATACACATACATCTAACGTATCAATAATTTTTCCCAAGAATTTTAATAAATAAATTTAAATAAAATTGTTACGATTTAGTCGTATAGTTTATTTTTACAATATTTTTGTTTGTTTGTCGTTAGTGATGTCACTTTATTAATATTTTGCAATTATTTACAATAAATGTTTTAAATTGAATACACCATCCAAATACAAAGGAACCCAAGACCCTGAGATACAAAGGGCAAATATAGAAATATAAAAAAATCTGAGCAAGTTGTTCAGTGGAATTTTTTTTGTACAATTTACTATTTACAAAGTGAGTTCAGGTATTTGTGACAGCGTGAGAGTGAATTTTCTTGGAGTAGGAGTGGAGTGAGATATGGAACAGAAAGAGTTTTTAAAATAAATGAACGATATAGTGTTTTCTTTCGACCATCTTTGATCATCAGGGTATATCTGAGTTTACCTAACCTCAAACATATTGTGATACAGGATAATACCGTAATACCGCCTGCTAATAATGAATAATAAAAAGGGACGATTTCATTTATCTTAGAGTTACTTTTTGACGAAAAAAGTGAAGATGAAAGGTAAACGACGACACATGTACAGGGATACGCGGAACAAGTAGTACCGAATTTTAATTATCGACAATTTCAACAACATTTTCGAATTTTTCCTGACACCTTGGAAGATACTGTTTGCTTACACACGTTGCACAAATATTGTATAGAATGCCCCTTTTCTATTGCTTAATGTAAAATACATATGTTTATGTGAATTTTGATGACAACTATTAAAGTTTATGTTTTATTTCAAAAATTATCTATATAAACGCTCCCTGGTGGCGTCTTTACAACAAGGGTTTGACATTTATGCCTATCCCAACAAGCACCAAAGTAACTGAAGCCGAGACGGGAACCTATTTGAAGTAGCTTAGACGTAATCGTGACTATAAATATTACTTTTTTGTATAAATTACTTCA
>JARFOC010044524.1:0-22491 GCA_031763485.1 Osmoderma eremita | reverse complement strand
AACACTGAAAACACTGAATCATTGCTAATTTGACCGAATCTGTAGCATTAATAATAAGAAAGTTAGCAATAGTGCCCTGAAATTTTTGAACACCCGGTATATTATATATTGTAATTGCCCAAGCAACATACGAATTTCCATTATAGTTTAATGAATATGTATTCATCCATATTCTGGTTTTTGGTTATAGTATATCTAATAAACGTCTACCGTCAACGTATGTATGTAAAGATGAAATCACGAATGTTTAGTTACATCATTAATCGATCGGTAAAGTGAAGACCAGCGTAGTATCCAAAAACCGGAAGCAAACGTATTCGCAAGCGAGATAAAAGTATATAACATATGTCTTAGCTAGTTAAGATATACGTCCATATATTATTAAGTATCAATGAACCCGTTGAAGTAAGATAGAATATGATTGAGTATGCGTTGATAAGAGCTTTCATAACGTTTACTGCAGGGAATACAACCTACTATATGTTAGACAGAAAATATTTTTCCCTTGACATTTGACATATTTTTTCTACTCCGTATTTGGGCTCTTTTTAGTTTTCGACGCTTATTTTTATCGAATTCTGGTGTTTCTTGTGCTAAATCAGTTATTTTCATAACTATAGTGAAGTAATTCGTTTAGGTTGCGGTAGGTTTTCAGATGTAAAAGAAGTGTACAAATTCTTAAAATATTTTTTGTAGGACATAATTCAAGATGCCTGGTAAACGATTTAGTCCTTAGTTATTCACTTCCATTCTGTAAGTATTTACAAATGAAATAATACATTCATGAATGCTTTGTTAATAACCTCAAAAAATTTGACAACCGTCATTTCGTACAATTCGTTGTAATCACGGTTGGTGTAACTGAATCAAAATGAATTTGTTATAGACGTCATAAGCAAATCTGACATAACTACAAACATCCCCGATTTTATCTTGTAAATATTTTTTGATGTGTAATGTACTATATGATACACTAGACAGTTGCGAGTACAGTGAAAATTTTATTATTTTTGACTCATTCGTATCAAGCGAAAATATACTTTTATATACAAAATACCAATCATCAAGAGCTCTTCCAGGAAGATAAAATAAACCGAACGGATTTTTGCGAAACAAAGTTTAATTTGTTAAATGAAAACGTGGAAGTTTTGAATAAAACACTTTTTGCTGACGAAGTTACATTTACCTTTCTTTTGTCTGTCTTAATTAACAATTAGAATAAAATAATTTCTTCGTCCAAAGTTGAAATTTTGCACTTTATTAAAAACATAACCAAATTCTACTATATCCGTAGTATTTTAACAGTTTCATAGCAGATAATAAATAGTCAGGTCAACAATAAGAACTTCCGGGTTGTATCCTACATTTATTTATTGAAAAATACTAAATTCCCTTTCCATTAATCCATTAAACAATAAACTAACGGCGCAAATTCACTAAAAACCAAAATTTCACATTTCAATTGTGGTATCATTTAAATAAACAATATTCTTTTCTTTTTTGACCTTCATAATTATAATCTCCACGAGATAAACTTTAATTTGACACCCAACACGACCCGCTTCTGTTACAATCGTTTTTCTCAAAAAAAAGTCAAATTCCAATATTTTGGAAAATCCCCATCACAATCAACGATGGCTAAAAATGGAAATATACATAGATTCGAAGATCCCCAACGGGAAAATCACCCCGGCACATCACCGGAAATACAAAATCCACCAAACAATGACGGTATCACGATTTCTCGAATCGGAAACATTTAACATTTCTCAATCTCCGATACGATCGGTCCTCAGATTTCAAAGGTACAGACGAAACGTGCCGTGTTTTCCGTCGTCGCTTCTTATTCGCCCGAGGAAATGGGCGAATCAATGCAGTAGCCGCGAGTGGCGGAAGATGCGAGAGATCGGGGGGTGATTAAGAGTGGTCGATTGCTTTTCTGCGTCTTAGATAATACGAAAATAGAATCTGAAAGAAGATTTGCCATAGGGCGGACGGGTTAGTCGAAAGAAGAATTAATTATTCGGTATTTATGCCTTCGTATATTTGTTCTGGAATATAAATAAACTTTCGGGTTTAGATTTATTTATTACCTTCGGCTTAAATTGTTAAGTTTGGGTTAATAAAATGTCGTTTTGAGGTTAATTTTCGTTGCTGAGTGTACAAGTATGAGTAAAGATTACGTCAGCATATTTAAATTTGCGAATCGTGTTTTTATAAGGTAAAGAAACATATGTACGTGGAGTAAGACCAATATTTGCAATGAGTTTTTTACGAATCCATCACAACTATGCACATATATCTGTATAAATAGTATGAATATATGACATTACTTTTTGTAGTTGAATGCATACATGTAAAAGAATGGTGTATTTTGTATTCTATTATACAAATCAGATCGCTCAAGTACGGTTCATCACGTTTCAGTCAGCGTTAAGCCTCTTTGACACGACGCTAGATTTCCTATTTTCATACTATACAGGCATGCTCGGCTCTCACCGCAGCACGCCTATCTGAATCATTTTGTCAGTGACACTCGAATGCGCGGTTGCCATAGTAGTAGGGCTACAAGAGTTCTAGCACACTTTTCCCATAAGAAATACATTGGGCCCAAAAAACGACTTTTCATGTATCTTGGATTTCATAAGCTGTTATATAAATGTGCACCCGTTGCAATTGAACGCCTACCCGTTGCAATTGAACGGCTACCCGTTGCAATTGAACGGCTACCCGTTGCAATTGAACGGCTACCCGTTGCAATTGAACGGCTACCCGTTGCAATTGAACGGCCACCCCTTGCAATTGCACGGCTATCCGTTGCTATTGAACGGCTACCCGCTACAATTGAACGGCCACCCGTTCATAATTGAAATGTTTGACAGTTTTAAATGTTATGGCAACCTTACTTTATATTAAAATGTATTTTTCGTCAATTAAATAGTATCAAAAACTTTTTTTGTCGACATTATACATGGTTGAAACCAGAACTTTCTGGCGGTGTCTAAATCTAATATGGCGCCGATAAGAAATAAGAAAGTTGATGATGGCCAGAAGGAATCGAAACGTCATATAAAAATTTCGACAACACCATTAGATAGAAGATCAAAAGTGACTTCGAGGATGTGTTTTTAGTTTTCCTCTGCAAGGCCAAAAGTGCTGGGGGTAAAAGGCAAAAATGCGTTTTTTTTTTTTCGTTTTAAAAAAAAATTGTCACAGGTCCATTTTCTCTTCGCGTTCATAACAATCACAAAATTTACCAAAAAAATTGGTTAAGTCAAAAATATAACCATACGATACGATATTGTCTTCTAGTAAACAAAACATTCGACTTTCAATGAAATTCCGGAAGAATTTTCCAACGATATTTTTCATATTTCATCTCATAGCGGTCAAAAGACTATTTTTGACGTTTTGACACTCACACAATCAAAATCAGAGACCATTAAACTTTTTAATATTTGATCATGATGCTCAAAGCGGCAAAATATCAATTTTTCTTCAACTTTCTTGATCGCTCGGATCAAGATTGGATTTTTTGCTCTTTTCATATTGGAAAAATATTGCGAAATTTAACGATAATTAGGATCGTAGGGTGTTATCAGAAAATCTATGATGGTTACCGCTTTGGTTTTTTGGTGTGTGATTAGTTAATTTTTAATAGTATCAATATCAATCATTATTATTATGGCTTTGGGCAAATTCTATGGTTGTTTGTATAGTGTATTGGGTGCTAGTGTACCCAAATTTTCTAGGAAAATCTAAGAAAATTGATTATCCTAAGTGGTTCACCTCCCAAGTTATTTCTAACAATGAACTGAAGTCTTATTACAGACGTAAGTGGAACTCGACCAAAAACCATTTCTTTTTGAATAAATTCAAGAGGTTACGTACTCTCTGTAAAAAGCAAATTTCAGTTGCTTATAAATAACCCAGTTGGAATATGTTGAGACATCCATTGGGCGTGAGCCCAAACAAATATTTCAATATATTCGAAATAAACAAGGCTCTACCAGAATACCTAGTGCACTGACTTACAATGGGATTGTGGTTGACACTCCTCAAAATGCGCTTGCGGATAAATTTTACACAGTTCACCTTTTACAAATACTACTATTAGCAATAATCTTCCTATTACTTTGCCACTAGGATGAACTAACATCATGTCATCATTCCTTGACAATAATATTTCTGAATATTACTTAATTCCATCGTTTTTACTAAGAGATGCATGGTTCTTGCTAAACCTTTAGCAATTATTATTCATTTATCTGTACAAACATCGACTTTCCCAAAATTATGGCACAATACCAGAATCTCTCCGATATTTAAAAAGGGTTCAAAATTAGAAGTTGCTAATTACCGACCCATAGCCATTTTGTCCAAGTTCGCCAAAGCTTTCGAATTTTTTTTTATTTCACCATCTATACGAACGTCTTTAGTCTTTCATGTCACCTTATCAGCATGGTTTTGTTCGCGGGCGGTCAACTGCCAGTAACCCTGTCAACCACGGGATTTTACTTGAGAAATTAGACTGCTTTGGTCTTACTGCATCTTTCCTGCAACTTATAGAATCCTATTTGAGTAATAGATCTAACTATGTGCATTATTTGTCACTTGCATATAATGAAATCAATTCGGAAAACACGTTTGGAAGACGCTGTATATAAATTTACAGTAAATTTTTATTCCCAGCAATAACCAGAAGCGATTTTAACATAAGAATCCTCCAAAAACAAATTAGAAATAATAATAATAATAAGAATTAGTCATTACCGGTCGAAAACAAAATATTAAGCTGGATTTTTACCGATAGTGATTTCCTTCGAATGTGTATCGTGTTTATGTCATTACGGTAAATTGGTTTATTTTGTATAGTAATAAAAGTGAAACAGGTGCTGCAACATTATCAGACGAAAGAAATACAAAGTTTTAAAATGCCTAGTATTTGTAATACGTCAATTCTAAGAATAAAATTAGTGGAATTTTTTCTATACGCATTAAGGAAAATGAACAGCTTAACTTCATTTGAACTTTCCTTATTTCCATATTTCGATCAAATATATTTTATATAAAAGAATTAACACCTAAAAATATCAAAGTGATTCTACGCAGTAAAAATGATTTTAAAAAAACAACAGTTTCGCAAAACACAGTAGCTTCAGCAAAGACGAAGTCGTCACGGATCTTCACCAAGTAAAAGCTGAAGTAATCCATTTATTTATTATTCTATTTTGTAACACCTTTTAAATTAATACAAATTCCAGTATTTTGGAAAATTCCAAAAATAACACATTTTAATACTCAATGTATTTACTTCATTTTTATATAAATTTTATAAATGTCATATGTATATTACCACAATACTAACATGATTATATTTAGTTAGGAATACCAACTTTAGCACAATGAAAATTTTCAGATTATTGGTGCAAATTTCACGACAATCATTGAAAAAACAAAAAATTCATATAGATGGATGATACATTTCAAGATTTAAATTATAGATTTATTTCCTCGATTAAAACCAAAATTTCTTGTTTAAATTGTGACATTAATAATAACTTTTGTTTCTTTTTTGCAGCGTCATAATTATAATCTACATGGAAAAAGCTTTAATTTGATACCAAACACGACCCCATTCGGTAACAATCGATTTTTCCGAAAAAAGAAAATACAAATTTCGCTATTTTGGAAAATCACCATCACAATTAGGGATGGCTAAAAATGGAAATATGCACTAATTTAAGGACCTACATTACGAAAATCGCCTGGAGACGTATCTGAAATATCAAATTCTAGAAATAAAGCAAATAAGGTTAACTTGATTTCCCAAAGCAGGAAAATCCAATTTCTCAATCCACAATGCACGGAATCACTGTGACGAGTTCCTCATGGGATTTACAGGTATTTTCTTATTTTTTTGTTTGTCACGTGTTTATTGGAAAATACATATCCGAAATCACTTTTCATTACTTGCTCCAAAACAACTTCTCCGAAACTGAAATGATGTCCGCAACAACAGTAAATTATTAATCTTAAAGTTAGTAATAATGCTGCTAGAGTTTTTTATGTTAATTGTATAAGAACCATTTTTCTTTAAAAAAGGTAGCTACTTGAAAAATTTTGTATGCTACACAAGATTACAAGTCGATAATCACTTGAGACTCGATTGATATATCCATATAAAGGTGACAATAGTTTTTCTCGCGCAGACACAGCAGAACACACCCCGCAAAAGCAATTTAAACGCATTGTTCGAACCAGCAGCACGGCGGCTAGAACACAGCGCTAAAAGAAAGAATTATAATAAAAGAAAAAGTAGCCGAAGCAGAAGAAGAAGTCTACCAGACATTCTTTCGGAAACCTGACAAAGTTACCAAGCTCCCAGCTCGTTATACTAAGAACCAATCTCTATTTTGTACAGATAAGTCCATATGTATGTGTAACTCGTGTGCATTAAAAAAAACATTATATATCATGTACAAATATCCGATACGAGTAAGTTCTCTTCTATATAAGTAAGTGCGTATAAGAATTCCGCTGACATCAAAGATAGAATGAGATGGTCGAAGAGGAGTTAACAGAGAAAGTACTAAGATACAATGCAGACGAAAACGGTTGAACTTCAGGAATAAATAGGCAATTTATTTATTTAAAAGTATACGAATAAACAATACTTATAAGTATTACATGCTTATCTTTTTATAAAAGCGAATAAAGTTTGCAATGGGACTAACGTTATCGTCACATATGTATCATTATGCGTTGAATTTTTTTTTAAATATCAAACAAACGTCCAATTTTTACACGTCAAATGTCATATATTTATACCTCAATAAATGTCAAATCCACAATATCAAACAACAAGCGTCAAATTTTCAAATGTCAAATTTCAAATCTTCACATGTCAAATGTCGCATATTTAAAAGTCAAACATCAAATCCACAAATGTCAAATCTTCACATGTTAAATTGACATTATGTCGCATTTTCAAAGGTCAAGCGAGATATGTCCACTTTATGAATATCAAGCGAATTTTCAAATGTCAAATCATCGCACATCAAATGTCGCATTTTGAGACGTCAATAAATGTCAAACAGCAAACGTGAAATGTCAATTTTTCAAATATAAATCTTTACACATTAAATGTCCCGTTAATTACTGTCAAATTAAACGTAAAATTTTCAAATGTCGAATATTCACAGCTCAAATGTCGCATTTTTTAAAGTCAAACGTCAGATGTCAATTTTTTAAATGTCAAACAACAAACGGCGGGTTTTCAAATGTTAAATCTTTACATGTAAAATGCCGCATTTTGAAATGTGAAATCAAACGTCCAATGAAACGTCAATAAATGTCAAATAACAAACGTCAAATTTTCAAATGTGTTAATCTTCACGCGTCGAATGTCGCATCTGTTAAAGTGAAACGTTAGGTGTCAATTTTTTAATTGTCAAACAAACGTCAAATTTTCAAATCTCAAATCATCACACGATAAATATTGCATTTTATGTCATTTTTTGAACGTCAAACAACAAATACGAATACATTTTAAAACTTTCGTACAACATTGTATACACGCCTTACCTGTTCTGAGATTTTCGTAACATGCAGCGCCCCAACGAGACAGCCACCAGCCGACGCGACAAGGTTCGGTGCGCCGGCAGTCGGCAGTTCACCATCAAACGTTTGTCTGTGTAGTTGTTGTAGCTCGCACTCGCGAACGATTCGATACGCGATTATTGGCAAAATATCTTCCAGCGCTTCTAAAACGATTTCGGGGATATACTGATAACTGAAAAGCAATTCTTTCGGGTCCGGTTTATAGTATTATGAACGAAATTTCGGTTTAGGGTGTAAAGTTGGGGAGTGATCGCCAGATTTTTGTACGCTTAGTTGGTGAAATGTCGTAATAGTTTTTTGTTTTTTTGGTTTTTCGTTTTTTTTTATTTGAAGTTCCTATTGGTTACCGCATCTGGTATTGTTATTTTATTCGGCGGATCTTCCAGTTTACGATATTTGGAAAGAGGTATTTCCAGGAATTGAATTTAGGTCTTCCAGTAAGTACTTTTTAACTTTTTTTATTAGAAAAACATTTTTAGATGCACAATTTGAAATGCAAAAATATAGGGCAATTTTAATCTAATAAATTTAACTTTACGGAGCCCAAACGGAAGAAGTTTCAATAAAGATAATATTTCAATAATCGTGGGAAGTTCCCAAAATGTTTTAATTTAATATATTTTTGAATAATTCCAATTCACTATTAAATAAATTAATAAATGCCTTTTCCAAAATATAATATTATATGCATAAGTAATCCGTGAAATATCTTCAATGTTCAATATCTGCATATTTGAAATTTAAAACGATTCTCAAAATGTTCGGCTCTCTGAAGATATCAGAGATTGTCGAAATGTCTGATCTATCTAATTTATTTTTACGTGAAAATTTGCTTTTTTACCATATCAAATTTTAAAGCTATCATAATCAATATTAATTCTAGTTCACTCATAAAGTGGTTCAAAAAATGTTTTGGATGATCATTTTCCTTAATATTATGATTTCAATAATGTGTAGCTACGATTGTATATTATGGTATTTTTGGATTTTACCGGATAAAAAATTTACGTGGTTGTCAAAATGTTTCCGGTAATAATTTTGTTAGTATTAGTTTAGAAATACGGTTTGTCGGATATGAAATTGAAGCTCCTTTAATGTAAATATCAACAAAGTGTTGCTTAGATTATATATGGTATTTTTGGATTTTATCTGGAAAAAGGTTCTTTTCCTTGGTAGATGTGGCTGTTAAAATGTTTTGGGTGATGATTTCATTAATATTAGTTTAGAATTACGGCTTGTCGTGTATTCAATTGAAACTCTTTTAATATTGAATCCAATAAAGTCAAGCTTAGATTTTATATGGTATTTGTGGATTTTATGCGGTTGTCAAAATGTTTCGGGTGGAAATTTTGTTAATATCACTTTAAAAGTACGGCTTGTCGCATATCAAATTGAAGCTATTTTTATGTAGATTTCAATATTGTGTAACTAAGATATATTGTATATGATATTTTTAAATTTTAGTTGTTAAAAAGCTTTTGTTTTCAGATCGATGCGGTTGTCAAAATGTTTTGGGTGATAATTTTATTAGTATTAATGGAAGTATGGCTTGTCGCATATCAAATTAAAGCCTTTTTAATGTAAATGTCAATAATTTATAACTCAGATGTGCATTGCATAGAGTATTTTTGGATTTCACCTGGTAAGATGCGTTTTATAGGCTGCAATAGTAATTTTAATATAATCAAAACTCTTATTACATTCAAAATACTTCATAGAGATGCGTAACTAATAGATAACGTCTATATATTAGCGCAGGTGATTTCTGTCGAAATTTATGTTATTATAATAATACTGTGGGGTATTGTACTCCCATATTGTATTGTATCGTACACACACAGTTCGCTCGCCTCTTTGGAAATCTAGTCCGGCGAAAATTGTAACCGAACCGATTAGGAATTACAGACGACAACACTTTCGTTATTCATTTGTTCGTG
The DNA here is from genome assembly GCA_031763485.1 of Osmoderma eremita. NCBI lineage: Eukaryota > Metazoa > Arthropoda > Insecta > Coleoptera > Scarabaeidae > Osmoderma > Osmoderma eremita. The sequence goes on along the minus strand of JARFOC010044524.1, from coordinate 12,931 downwards.
TTTTCGTATTTGAGGATCAGAACCAAAGCCGCGTACTGTGTTGTGAGTGTAGAATTACAAGTCGTAGGCATGTATACGTTGCGGGCGAATTTGAGTAAATCGCTTGGCGCAAATGCGGGCTTATAATGCATAAATATATGGACTTGCAATGTGGTCGATAATCGGACGCTGTTAATGGAATAGTAACTTTCATTTCTGTCGCTCGATATACATACATACGCTAGATACATACGTTTGATTTGGTCGATTGTTTTCACTCTGTATAGACGTCGAAACACGAATGGATCTGTAGGTATGCAAGAATGCTGCTTAGTATACAGAGAGGATCAACACATTTGTATAGAATTATCGCGTGTATGGTCTGTTCGGCAAGTCGAATCAGTGGCGTGCCCTTGCCAAAATTTTATAAATTGGATTTTATTACGAAATGACATGTAGGCATATAATATTATAAAATAATTCCAAACGTCAAACAATAAATGTCAAATCCACAAATATCGATTTTTAAACGTCAAATATTCAAATGCCAAATATGGCATTTCTACACGTCAAAACCCCAAGCGTCAAGTGCCAATTTTTGAAAGGTCAAACAACAATTGTCAATGTGGTATATAATACATTGACTTTTCGATAATTCTTCGAAATTTAAACTATTTTAAAGAAAAGGATCCGAAATTTCAATGCGCAAACTATAATACCCATAAATATCGCATTTTTAAACGTCAAATGCGGAAATATCAAACGTAAACTTTTTGAACGCCAATCAACATATGTCGAGTGTGGGGATTTTAAACGTCAAATGCACAATTTTCAAATGTCAGTTTTCTAAACGTCAAACAATAAATATCGAATCCATAAATATCAATTGTTTTAACGTGAAACTACAAACGTCAAACTTTCAAATGTCAAATATCGTATTTCTAAACGTCAAAACCACAGACGTCAAATGCCAATCTTTTAAATGTCAATGTCAAATTTATAATGATATATAATACATAGACTTTTCGATAATTTTTCCAAATTTAAGCTTTTTTACGAAAATGATCTGCAATTTCAATGCTCAAACCCAAAATATCCGCAAATCTCGAATGTCGTATTTTTAAACGTCAAAACCGCAAATATCAAATGTAAATTTTTTGAACGTCAATCAGCAAATGTCAAATGCGGGGACTTTAAACGCCAAATGCACGTTTTTCAAATGTCAAATGTGGCTCTTTAAATGTCAATAAATTTTAAAATCCGCAAATGTTAAATGCGGTTTTCTAAAGGTCAAATCCACAAATTTAAAATATCGCATTTTTTAACATCAAAACCACAAACGTCAAATGTAAACTTTTTTTTAAGAAAAGGATCCGAAATTTCAATGCTCAAACCCCAATATCCATAAATGTCGCATTTTTAAACGTCAAATGTGCAAATATTAAACGTAAATTTTTTGAACGCCGATCAACAAATGTCAAATGTGGGGATTTTAAAAGCCAAATATACAGTTTTATCTCAATTTTCTAAACGTCAAACAATAAATATCAAATCCACAAATATCAATTTTTTGAACGTCAAAACCACAGACGTCAAATGCCAATCTTTTAAATGTCAATTGCAAATTTATTCTGGTATATAATAGATGAACTTATCGATAATTTTTCCAAATTTAAACTTTTTTTACGAAAAGGATTTGCAATTTCAGTGCTCAAACCCCAAATATTCGCAAATGTTAAATGTCGCATTTTTAAACGTCAAAACCACTAACGTCAAATAACAAATTTTCACACATCAAATGTAGCATTTTGAACGTTAGTAAATGTCAAACTTACACATATCAACTGTCATTTTTCTAACCGTCAAATAATAAATATCAAAATCTTCGAACGTCAAATGTCGATTATATACGTGTTTTAACCTATTATTTTTGGCTAATAATAATATACCTCGCAACGGTTGGATACATTATTTTTAGGATAACTTTTCGATAAGTTTTACCAATTTCTTTTTGTGGTAAAAATCTTACATTTCTCAAATATTTCGTAATTATGCATCTTATTAATGACACCTTTCCTAACTCATTCTGTGGCATTTCCTGTAAAGGGTCACTCAACTATTTCATCTAGGATATGATGACCTGGTCTACCTAAAACGGGTTATTAGAATCCTAACGATGGTCACTACGGATTTAAGCTTAAACCTGGTATCTTTCAACTGGTTGCTACGATGGGTTCATCTACGTTTGGTCGATACTTTGCTGCGTGCGTCATCCACCTTGATTCTTTGTGTACATATTGCAGGTGAAATACTGTGAACTGTACGCCAATTAAGTTGGTATGCCTAAAATTTTATGTACTTATGAAAGTTTTTGTATATTGCGTAGTATTCGCGCGACCTTCTTGAAGAAATCTTCGAATGTACAACAATATAATGAGTACCCATATACATTTATTGTATCTACTTGAAAATTCTCACGGATCTATGATTCATGCATTGTAGTTTTGAAACAAGTCGGATTATACCATAAGAAAATAAATAGATTCAATTTCAGCTACCTCAATTTCTCGTCATCAAAGTCAAGCGGAAACAACCGGGATAAATAACCAATCATCCTGTGAATTGTAAATAACCAACATCGTTTCAGATTAATTGATCGCATCCTCATAGTTTGTTGTAATTTGTCACTTTATCTTCGCCGTAATAACGGTAGGGTCGGCCTTAGGGTGAGAAGTGGGTCGCGCGTTTTCCGGTTATTCTCTCGTTAATATTAGGGACCTCCTCATCGTGTTGCCCACAGAAACGATGCCGTTCTTGTTTCCCGAATTTCCGGGTCGATATGACGAGTAACTCGAACGAATTGCTCACCCGCGGCACGCAATTTCCCAAATGAACCCGAAAACGAAGCGGAAACCTTACGTTGGATTTATCGCTTCATACAAAAAATTGCCGGCCAGAAAATTCCGGGGATTTTATATTGAAGTATGGTCGAAAATTTCCGAGCCACGCAACAATATGTCAAAATTTTAAACGTCAAATGTAGAATTCTTAAACGTCAAACTGCAAATGTCAATTATTTACTTGTCAGGATACATCGAATTTATAAAAATTAATGTCCGTTCAAACACCAAACGTCAAATTTTTTAAACGACAAATGTCAAATCTTGAAACATCAAATGTAGGGCTTTTAAACATCAAACGATAAATGTCAAATATTTACATGCCACGTATATACAAGTCAAATTTATAAACATCAATTTTCTAACTGCAAATGTCAAATTCTTAAACGCCCAATGTTAGACACAATGTTAACACAAAATGGGAAATTATCAAACGTCAACTGTCAATTAAACGACAAATGTCAAATCTTGAAACATCAAATGTAGAATTTTTAAACATCAAACGATAAATGTCAAATGTTTACATGCCACGCACATATATACAAGTCGAAGTTATGAACGTCAATATTAAAAATCTAAATGTTTCAAAACGATAAATGTCAAAACTTCAGACGTCAAATATCGAATTTTTAAACGTCAAACGCTGAAATTCCAAATGTTCCAAATGCTCAAACGTCAAATGTCATTTTGTTTTAAAACGTTAAACAACGAATGTCAATCCACAAATTGCGTATGTCAAATCTTCACTAGTCACGTTGAAATATGTTGGAAAATGTCTTGCGGATTTCACGCGATGCCACTGAGAATTCTAATACACCCTTTTCTGCTTCCGTCTAGCTAGATGGCGCCACGATGGCACAGTACCATCTAAGCGGAACTTTATACCCCATTACGAATTCCAGTATCGTAGTAACATCGAAAGAAAAAACTTCATCCGAATTCGGGAGATATTTTTTTTTTGTTTTCCAGTCACGTGACTATAATAAACGACGTGTAATGTGAAATAAGACGAGAAGAGACAAATACATTATATTCTCTGTAAGACGATCAATCCTAAACTAAAAGCTACGATGCATCATTGCATATTGTGTTTAGAGGTTTAACTGATATCCCTCGTTCGATTTTCACTTCCGCAAGTTATACAAGTTATCAGCGATGGTTATTTGTCTGCAGAATTAGAAAGAATATAATTGGTTCTAATTGAAAGTTAGATAAGTTATATAAGTTTCAGCAGACAAAAGAGAAAGAAAGAAATAATCATTTACAATTAAAATGGAGAATTCGTTGTGTCTAATCTTTGTCTTGTTGCGATCCCTAAGTAATCCTTTTAATTTTCTAAACGCATAGCTAATGGAATGGGGTAATGGAATTAGAAACTATAAATAGATATAATGTATGGTATGTTAATGTATTTCTGCGTATTGTTATATGGTAACTATTATAGCAATTTCTATTTCAATTACATGTAAGAGTTGGTTGTCCTATTGATGATTGAGGAACATTTATCTTTCTTTTAACATTTGCCATTTGTTATTTAACGTTTGCGGGTTTGACTTTTTTCGCGTTTGTCAAATTCGCGAAATTGATTGATGTGTGGAAAGATTTGACATGTAAGATTTGACATTTCTTGTTTGATAATCAATATGCAACTATTGCGAACTTGACAATTGGAGTTTCAACATTTGACGTTTAAAAACCCGGAATTTGACGTTTCGAATATCTGATATTCTCCATTTGACGTCGAAGAAAATCGACATTGATGCTTGTGGATTTGACATTTGAAGTTTGAACTTTTGACGTTTAAAAATTCGACGTATGGCGTGTGAAGATTTGACAAGTGGCATATAGAGGTTTAATATTTCTTGTTTGACGTTTAAAAAATTGATATTTGACGTTTGTGGATTTGACAATTAAAGTTTCAAGATTGACGTTTAAAAATTCGACGTAGAGATTTGAGATGTACGGATTCGACAATCCTTGTTGGCGTTTAAGAATTTATATGTGACGTTTTTGAATTTGACAATTGGAAAAATTTGACATTTGATCGCATATTAACACATCATGAGTGTCATAAAGTCGAATCACAAATTCTGTCGCAGTAATGTTGTGGTTTCTTAAGTCTCAAATATCTGTCATGAATTGGTGGAGTTGCTCTTGTGCGTCCTGTATGACGTTCACGCACATCATTGGTTTTCTGATATCTCAATCACAAACGATTGATGACACTTTTTGACGTGTTGAGAGCTTCTGCAGCGGCCGTTTGAGTTAAACCACTTTCAAGTATTCCAATAGCTTTTAATTGCGTAGCATGGTGTCTTTCCATCTTCAATTAATGCTATAGAAAATTGATCTCAAAATTAACACGAAAATCTCAGGGTGACTGATCAACAAATCTTACTTTTTTTTTTAATTTCCACTGATTTTTCAGTTAATAAGACCTTATTGTCAGTTAAACTATCGAAACACCAGCAGCAAACTGTATTGACGTTTAAAATGACATTACAAATCTTTGGTTGTATATGCCTCGCAAACTACTTTATAATAAAACCTTGTCCCCTACATCATATTGTAGTATATATTTCGGTTCCTGTATGTGTGTCACGACGACTTAATTTTACGTATAAACACCGATATTTGTTACAAAACGCGCGTTGTGCGTTACGATTTTGCGGTCACATCCATTATCAAGTTCAAGTCGAGGTTGGCGGTGAAAGGATAGTTGACAGACTCCGCTGCCGGTCAAGCGACTAACGGTCGACCGTAGTCGATCTTTTCCCGTTCGTACGAAACGAAGACGTCAGGGGCTATTGCACAATATGCATTTCTCCTCTCTACGCCCATACGATAATAGGCATTTAGTACATACGGTAAACGCAAATGCGTACAGTATTCTGTCTTCTGGTTGTTGTGCGTCACTTTATCCTGCTGTTGTTGTCGCTTACCGTTACAGTTTTCTTCTCCTTTCCCTTCGCGTTGCCTAACCAGAATTGCGTTGATATGACTAAGAGAACAATTGCGAATGATCTCTCGGTGTAAAAGTGATTCTGTTACGACACTAGAATCGAGATGTGAGATTTTGTATGACGAATACGATTACAAATATCAGTTCCTGGTTAGATCTATCAACGTCTATAAATTTCTTCTTATTTTACTGTAGAAATAAATGACGTAACGATATTTTTTCTTACATATTTTAAAGTTACGGAAGGTAAACACCACTAGACAAAGGAACATAAGGGAAATCTTTTTTTACATAGCAAATCTTCAAACGCCAAATGTCAAATTTCTAAATGTTAAAAAACAAACGTCAAATTTTCAAGTGTCAAATCTTCACGCGTCAAATGTCGGCTTTTTAGATGTCAAACAACAAATATTAAGTAAATCCTTAAATGTGAAAAGTCGATTTTTTTAAAGTCGATATTAAACCGTTTCAAATGTCAAATTGACTTTTTCGATGTGAAAAAACAAATGTCTAATTTTCATATGTTAAATGTGAAACGTGAGGTGTCCAATTTTTGAACGTTAAATTCCAAATTTCCCTAAAAAAATTTTTAAACGTCAAACAACAAATCTAAAGTTCGCATAGGCCAAATGTCATTAAACAACAAGCTCCCAATTTTCAAATGTTCCAACGCCAAATGTCAACGTCAAATTTAAATGTTGAGCGGCAAACGTCAAACTTTCAAATGTCCAATCTCATACGGATCTTTTTGGATGTCGACCAACAAATGTCTCGACACTAATAAATGAAACCCAAATTTTCAATTTGGATTCGGACAAAAACACTCAATAATGGACTGGGTGCATAGAATTTTCAAATGTCAAATTTTCACACGTCAAATGTTGATTTTTTAGATGTCACTGCAAATATCAATTCTTTACATATCAAAGGTCGAATTTTTTATCTCCAAAGTTAAAAATTTTCAAATGTCAAATCCTGAAACGTCAAAATTTCATTTTTTTAAACGTTCAATAACAAATGTCCAATCATCAAACGTCAAATCTTTAAACTCCAAATGTCAAGATCATAATATGTCAAACGCTATTTTTTTGAATGTTAACAATAATCGTCGAATTTTCTAATGTCAAATATTCACACGTCAAATGTCGATCTTTTAGATGTCCCTGCAAATATCAATTCTCTACATATCAATGGTCGAATTTTTCATCTCCAAGTAAAAAACTTTCAAATGTCAAATCCTGAAACGTCAAAACTTAATTTTTTTAAACGTTCAATAACAAGTGTCCAATCATCAAACGTCAAATCTTTAAACTCCAAATGTCAAGATCACAATAAGTAAAACGCTAATTTTTTGAATGTTAACACCAATCGTCACGTTTTCTAATGTCAAATATTCACACGTCAAATGTCGATCTTTTAGATGTCCCTGCAAATATCAATTCTCTACATATCAATGGTCGAATTTTTCATCTCCAAGTAAAAAACTTTCAAATTTCAAAACGTCAAAATTTAATTTTTTTTAATGTTAAACAACGAGTGTCCAATCTTCAAACATCAAATGTTTGAACTCCAAATATTAAGATCACAATACGTCAAATGTAATTTTTTTGAATGTTAACAACGGTCGTTAAGTTTTCAAATGTCAAATCTACACACCCCAATTGTCGATTTTTTTAATGACCTGCCAAAAAATATCAAATCTTTACGTATCAAAAGTTTAAATTTAAACGTTAATAATAAAACCGTGGAATTTTTTTTTTAGCATCAAACAACAAATGTCAAATCTGGAAACGTCAAATATCAAAACGACAAACAACAAACGTCAGAATATTTTTTTCCTTTTCTTCTTTTATTTGTCACTGTCCACAAAATATTCTCGAAAATAAATTCCATAGTTTTTTGAAGCATAATCATTTCATGGTATTAATGGCAAAAAAATGCTGTTTAATCATTTAGATAATCCTCCATTCTGACAACCATAACGCAATAAATAAAAATGAAACCGCACAAAAACGCAGTTCGTTCAACTTTGTGGCGCCAAATTTAAATTCCACGTCCGACCGACTTGTCTCATTACTTCTGCAACCTGATACTGGATATTGATGATGCTTGGCGGAGTAACAGTTCCCTCTTTTACCACACACGCCTACTTCGGTTTTTCTCCTTTTTCCGTCGCTTCCTCGTTAAAACTGGATAATTATCGTCGTCTCGAACTGGTTCCACGCAGCAGTATTTTTAGAACGCGGTTCGTCGTTTATTATCGGGAGAATATGGTGGAAAAAAATCGTCTGTGATGCGCTACTAGTCCGACGAGGTGTTTCAGCCGATACAGATGTGGGTTACATGAGGTCCGATTTGAACCAATAAAACTTCGATTTGCTCTTATACGTTGCGGCGACGGTAAATGCATCTTTTCCCACCGTGCGCCAGCGTGCGAACCGCAGCTTGGGACGTTGAACTTTTGACGATAGGGGATTATAATGCGTGCACCATTATGTGTGCGAACGAATAATTAGTTTTTTTCTTTATTTGGCGTGAAAGGTTTGGAAAGATGAGTATACAATGTATGCGTACTCGTCCTCCCAGGAGATTTGATGGATAAAATGGCGTGACAAGATTAGAAAAAATGTTGTTTGTCTAAAAATGTAATTTTATTTATGTTTTAACGCCAAATGCACAAACGACAATGTCAAATATCTTGTTAAATTCGTTAAAACTTGCCAACATGTCAAAAATCGGGTTTTAAACGTCAAATTGGTTTTTTTAAACATAATCTTTTAATTTAAATGTCAGTTCTTAAACAAATATCAAATCTTCAAACGCCAAATGGTATTCTAGTACTTTCTTATTTACAATGTACTGTTCTTTATTTTCTCTGAAAAAAATTCCATGTTTATTTTGACAACAAATGTCAGTTGAATATTCGAATACAGTAAATATCTAATCCTTAAACGTCAAACTTTAAAATCACCTACGTCAAATGTCAAATACCAACTTTTTAAATGTCAAAATCGGTTTTTATATGTTAAATGTGAATTTTTTGAACGTACAATAATAAATGTCAAATCGTCAAATATCGAATTCTTAAACGCCAAATGTTCACACTCTAAATACCAAATCCACATACGTCAAATGCCAATTTTTGTTAAAAGTTAAACAATAATTGTTGAATTTTCAAATGTAAACGCTCATGTCAAAAGTCGGTTTTAAATGTCAAATGTCAATTTGTTAAACATACAATAAGAAATGTCAAACCTTTACAATGTCAGAAGTCGATTTTTATATGTTAAACGTCAGATTACTAAAGGCCAAACATTCAAATAGACACTTCAAATGCCAAATCTTCAAGCGTCAAATATTTGAATACACAATTCAAACGCCAAATGATATTTTAGTATTTTCTTATTTATAATTTACTGTATTTTATGAAAAAAGATTCATTTTGCCACCAAATATCAAATATTTTTTATCTTTCAAACGCCGTTTTTTTGTAAATGTCAAACGCTCAAAATCCAAACGTCAAAATCACAAACACCGAATTTCAAACACCAACCTCTTAATTGTCAAATTTTCAAAATGTCGGTGTGTATATGTCAAATGTGAATTTTTTTAACATGAAACATCAAATGTCAAATCGTTAAATGTCGAGGTTTTAAACGTCACATGTTAACGTCGAATTTTCTAAACATTAAACGACAAGTGGCAAACCTTTACAATGTCAAAAGTCGATTTTTATATGTTAAACGTCAGATTACTAAAGGTCAAACATTCAAATAGACACTTCAAATGCCAAATCTTCAAGCGTCAAATATTCAAATACACAATTCAAACGCCAAATGGTATTTTAGTATTTTGTTATTTACAATTTACTTTATTTTATGAAAAAATATTCATTTTGCCACCAAATATCAAATCTTTCAAACGTCAAATGCCAATTTTTTTTATAAACGTCAGACGCTAAAATCTAAACGTCTAATTCACAAACGCCGAATTTCAAATATCAACCTCTTAAATGTCAAATTTTCAAAGTGTCGGTTTGTATATGTCAAATGTGAATTTCTTTAATATGAAACAACAAATGTCAAATCCTCAAACGTCTAATATCGATTCGTTTGAAAACGCCAAATTTTCAAATATACATTTCAATGCGAAATAGTATTTTAGTATTTGCGTATTTACTATTCACTGTCCGTTAAAAATTTCATGAAAAAGAATACCAGAGGTTTGGACGTTGGTGTGACCTTGATGAATATTTTGACACACGTCCTCGTTTAAAATCTATTTCTTTTTATTACCAAGTTGTTCCTCCGTGAGCCTTTGTTTGAGAGTAAAGCCCTGATTTATTTCTTTTTTCAATATCTATAAATAAAATATGGGAAATACGAATGGATTGTGTTTTTATGCCGTTAGATGATCAAAGATCAAATTATTCATTAAACACGTACTGGGCGATCAATCGAATTCATAATTAGAATAAGCCAGGAATAATACAACTTATAACACATATTTTATAACTGTCAATGAAGTGTCCCGTCAAATCATAATGACTGTCACATTTATAAGAGTCTAAAATGCTCAATTTGGAACACAAAACTTTCCTTACTGAAAGTTATTTTCAAACCCATTCATTTTCTTTTTGAAATCAGTTTCATTATTAAGACATTCATCAAAATCAAGCACTTTTAACAGAACATTTTAAATCCACATAACCTAAAATTACTATTTGTCAGTTCGTGATACAGTGACATTACTATTTAAGCAGCGCCATAAACTTCGTAGCAAATTATGAATTCAATTGAATGAACGGTATACATAATGTGTATGATAACAATATAATTGAAACATTTTTACATTTTTTGGGATGCGGAACTTCTAGAACTTGTTACTCATCCAAGTACATATGCGAAAATATATACGGTTGACCTTGTCAAGATATTCCGTATAATTAAATATATATCAACTCATCATTCAATTAAAACCCACTATTATTGCAAAACATTAATTTCCTCAATTATATAAGGCAGTGGAACGGATTATTTTATTTATTTCTACCGTATATATTACATGATTAAAGTGCTTAATTGTAAAATGTTCGTTTTTGAGGTTATATTTAATTGTTGAAATTGGCGGCTGTAAATTAAATGTTTATGGTGAGGAATAATATAAAAGTATGAAGTAGAAGAGTTAAATAATTAAATTTATTTATAATTGTTACGAGAAATGTAATTAAAATAGAAAAATAAAATCATAAATGGGATTTCAATTAATGTAAAAAAACTACTCCTCGCGAGTTATTACACAAATTATAATGTGAGTATATAAGAAATTAAATATAATAAACCTTAAACGTAAAAAATAAAATATTTTTGTGTAAAATCTATTTTCTCCAACAATATTAATGTTGTTATTTAGCGCAATCAGTCACAAATGAATTTATTAATTCAGCTGCGACTGATTAGGCTGATTAATAATTATTGACACATAAAGCACCATCTCTGAGACGAAGATTGAATTAAGTCATTTAGCGCCCAATTTGAAATATGTATTTTGATAAACTTGTGCAAAAGTTATTACCATACGTTTTATTAAACTTCAGTTAAAGGTATAGCATATGGTTGAGTTATTGTAGACTACTACTAACAATAAATGTATTGTCACGAATTGGACTGTCGGATATGAACTTGGGTTCGATAGAATTTAAATAACACTCAGCTTCTACTTGCGTTAATTCGGTTTATTAGTTAAGCATTTAAATTTACATTATATACAGAACAATACTTACAATAATCCAATAATTTTAAAAATAAACTGCAGTAATCACACTCTAAGACTTAACTCAACTAACTAACGATTTATACGGCTCCTTATATAATCAATTTTTTCCCCGAGAACTTCTGGAAATAGGAATGATTCTAATCCAGTAAACAGAAGGAGCCAATCAGAGTGGGCTAGCAGTTTTTAAGTTCAATGAGCCAATCGGGGCGCACCCTTTACGACTTAAACTAGCAGCTTTGTACATTTGCCGCTAGAGGTCGCGACGATACCGCAAATATTTCCGGACAATATATTAAGTACGGTTATATAATATTTGTTATATATGTACGTAATACATACACTTAATAAACCTTAAAAAACATATTCCAAAGATATTTGTTTTATATATTTTTAAAACTCAATGTACTTCCTTTTTATTATTTTCCTAATTTTTTTTGTTACTTTTACGTATCAGTATACGAAAATGTACTACAACCATGTCATTAAGTAATTAAACTTGCAACAGTAAATCGGAGTTAGTTGCTTGCTAGTTGTTTACCTCAGCGTGCATTCGCGTGTTACGTAACGACTTTGATGTATTCCAGATTGATTTAATTCTATATTATATAGGTAGCAACCTCCGGCCTAGTGACGTGTTATCAAATGTACGTGCTTACAATCTTCGTCACATTGCAAAAAATATAGTGGGAAATCGCTTTAAAGAAACTAATATATTTAATCCATTAAGTCGAAACTTTTAAATGTATTCGAAGCGAAAGTAAATTTTAATTTTCTTTTTCAGATAAAATGACGAACAATTTCAAAGTCTCAATACTGGCTATATTTTTCTCGACCTGCCTGTATACGACACAATGCAGTAAGTATTTTTCTTTTGTATGATTCATAAATCCCTATATCATTTTTGCCAACACAAACTAATAACCCAATATACGTATACGGGTTTTTTAATAAAAGATGCAACCCACGTTATTTCCGTTAAGTACATATGTAACTAATATTACAAATTGGTAACGTTAAACATTAAAATTCTTATTTGATACCTTTCATTTTTTATGTCAAAATTATCTGTCAAAATATACTAATAAAACTGAAGAACTTTTTTGATAAACTTTATTAATAATTGTAGACAATAAACACACTGTTCGGAGTACTCCTCCCGCACAAAGTGTTAATTAATTCGGGACGAAACGTGTTTCGGGAATAGTGGATTCCCATTATCAAGTCGAATACCCAAATGACCGCGAAAATGCTTAAACTAGAAACATGCACCACTTTCTCCTCTCACTTCACTCCCTCTACCTACCCCAAAAACACA
>JARFOC010044486.1:0-22505 GCA_031763485.1 Osmoderma eremita | reverse complement strand
CAAATTTCGTAATTCCACATGGCATCTGACAGATCTCGGATTTAGACGAACCAAACCTTTTTAAAAGAAGAAAAAAAGATTAATGAGTAAAGGGAAAATCGGGGAAACAGATTTAAGTGGCTAGAAGGAATTTTAAAAATAAATTAAAAAAATAAACAAACTTAGAGAAATAAGTACAGTCACCCAAATATAGAAAGAGCAAGTTGATAGGAACCCAAGCAAATAGTACCTTCAGTAAGGCTATCAATGAGATAGAGTCAATGTCAGGAGCTAGTTGGGAAATATTAAATCATTTTAGGCGGGGGTGTGGAAATTTATAAACCTTTTCAGAAAAGGGAAATTTTAATCATTATAAAAAGATGTGACTTTAGTATTTATAAAATAGGGTAAGTTCCAGTCAGCCATAGGTGTGAGGATAAAACAAGGTAGGTTCCATCACGACCCATAAATATTATAACATTATCAAGTGGGGCTTTTAAAATAAAATTAATAATTAAAACAGAAAATATAAGGGTCAAAGAGGGAACTTTAACAATTGTCACCGCAACGTGGGGCTTTAATGTAAATGTGTGGGGATATAAAGAAAATATTATTAATAAACAAGCCGGGGAGCAATTTGGGAGGGGAGGGGGAGGAGGTCATTACAATATATACAAAAGTTTGTGACAATATAATTATGTTTTATTTTAGAGATATTTTATATATTTCAAAAAGTCCCACATAGGGACCACGGGCGGCTGCCTGTACAAAAGAACTAATAACAAACAATACCTTTATTGTATGAATTATCTAATATAAGTAATTAAGAGGTTTAATTGCTATACATATTATGAATGCCATTGTTCCATGCATTCCACATGTAACCCCACGTTGCTACACTCTTTTCGAACATTTGTCTTGCAAACCGCGCATTTTCTCTGTTTGCCCTCCAATGTTCTTAGATAATGTAGATAATGCCCTATTGGGTATATTTATATATTTTTTAAATATATTTTTTATATACTTCATTTTTTGAACGTACGTGCCATCTATTGGCAGAAATCTTCTTTCTTTGATATAATGTTTTTATTTAAAAACCAGTCAAAATTTTATAATTCGAAATACCCCCATCACACCAAAAATATTAATTACGTGTATTCAATACATAGATTGTTTCTGACTGAGAAAAGTTTATTTTTTGCAGATATGCGATTATTTAACTTGCCAATATTAAATCCCTTGTTTCCGTTTATACCTTAAAGCCTAGGTTAAAGTCACTTTTGTTAAATGTGCACATTTCTTGGATCAATCTGTTAGTATTGTTTGTGACTTGATTTATGTATATCTCATGTATTCATTGAGATACATATATATTATTGTTATATATAGTACTGAGGAGTGATGCGCTACACTCTATATTTAATAATAAAAAATATACCCACCTAGATAACCTACTCAATCTCGGACACACTGTATAACTTGGTTAATAATAATTTGGCAAATTTTACCAGTATAAAGTCTAAGAGCGTTTACGTCACACAATTTTGAAACAAATGTATTTTAGGGGAATAACAATCAGCAAGTAACATAGTAAAAATATTCCATCTTAAAAATCCATATTTGCATATATCCAGTATTTGTCTTAAAAATACAATAGTAGCAAATATTTTGCTTTGTAACACAGTGCGGTTATTGCTAAATATACTATTGCACAGGATGTATTTCATACATTAATTATACATATTTAAACAAACGATCACATCATTCCTAAGAATATATTGTAACTATTTTATAAAAATTAGTTTTTGGTTATGGTTACAACAATTCGTTAATATATTTTTTATAATCTATCAGACAAATCTTCCCTGTCACCTATAGCTAGCATATAGAATAATTACTGTTTTAATTTAAGATTGGCTTGCAGGATCCACTTCTGAAACTAAAATAATAACTAGTATTTATAAGTAGAGTTGCTCAATTTGCACCAACAGCCAGTGGCGGGCGCATAAAAGTATACACATAAAATAAATGGGGATAAGCAAATTATAATACGAGGTGTGTAAATTAAGTAATGAGACTGACAACGTAGCGTTTGATATGGCAACACGGGAAGCACGGGACATGGAGGGGCGCAAGTGGACATTGTACTACGCGTACTGTGCAAGTTTGAATTCGATCAAGTCATTTGGTTGTCCGTTGTCGTTTTTTCCGTGACCCCGGTTTACGTCGTGCGTTCTACAAATGAAAAACATTAATTTCAAGCAACGGTGTGCTATCAGGGTTTGCTTCAGACTTGGGCAAAGTCCAACAGAAACTTTTGCAAAACTTCAGCAGGCCTACTGAGACAGTGATTTATCAAAAACCCAGGTTTTTCGGTGCTTAAAGGCATTTTCAGAAGGAAGAGAGTCGATGGTAGATGAGCCATGCAGCGGAAGGCCTTCAACTGCAAGAACCCATGGCAGTGTCGACAAAATCCGCGAATGATCGGGGAATAATTGTAAATAATGAAAATCTTTTGGAACGTGTCATTACTGGTGATGAGAGTTGGGTGTTCGAGTATGACCCGGAAACAAAACGGCACAGCATGGAATGGCACACTTCAGGCTCGCCAAAGCCCAAGGAAGCAAGAATCAGCAAATTAAAGATGAATAGCGTGCTGGTTTATTTCTTTGATAGCCAGGGAATCGTTCAACCGTTGTTTTTTACCAGTAAAAATATCTCTGTGGCTCCTCAGCCTCATTGTTCAGCTGACTGGAGCCCTTGTGACTTTTTCCATTTCCCAAGATTGAAAATTCATCTGAAGGGACATCATTTTGGGATACTCGAAAACATTCAAACGGCTGTAACCGACCAGCTACGGGTGATTCTAATACCCGAGTTCCAGCACTGCTATGAGGAATAGAAGAACTGTCTCCAACGCTGTGTGGCTTCCTCAAGGGAGTTATTTTGAGGGAGACAACGTTCAATTGTAATTATATTCATATAAAAGTATTTAAAAATATCAGTCTCATTACTTAATTTACACACCTCGTATGTACTCAATGAAACGGTAAATCACATAAAAAAAAGGTAACACACACATACATTAAATTTCAACTTTTTATAGTGTCGTGAAGTTGACAATCTCTTTTGGACAATCACAATTTCGTTCCGTCATTTCTGCTATAAATTGTGTAACTTTGTCCAATATTGGTCGTTTTCGCGACGTATGCAGCATTTTTAAAACAAACGTAGAACTACGAAATGGTATTTACGCCAGCGTACATGTATAGACAACAGATCTCGTTAAAGCTCGCAGTTATACTGAAGGTTGTATCAAATCTCCGCCACTGGTTGGCGCTAATGAGTAACTCTATGTATAAGTATTTAAATCAATCTTTGCTTTCTTGTTCGCTTCTCCACATTGGTCCTGGAAACTTCTACAACGAAAAGGTGCACGACTAAATTGCAAAGTTTACGTTTCTAAGTTTACTGGTTTTTTAGGTTATTATAATGTATCATAAATGTATACACTTACTTTCAAACAAAGTTCGAGGAACTGCGTTTCCCTTAGACCATTTTTTGATAGGCCTGCGAACTTACTTTCTTTAAAATGCTCGACACAAACCCTATAAACTTGGTGAATGTGTGATTTTTTGACATCCTCTCCATCAATATTCTTCACCCAAAATCTACATCTTAAAATAAATACACATATTAAAGCATATATGTGCTTGATCGTAGTAACTATAAACTACATAATGCCATAATATGCTACGTATCTTACCTTGCCTATTTTTTTTGGAAATGAAAAGAAACTTGCACCACACTTTCGCATACTATATAAAGTCAAGGTGCATCTCAAAAGTTAGCAATAATTATCAATAGAGAAATACATGTTATCAACTACAAATAAAAAGGGTGACAATAACCTATAAACCACACGCCACAACACTTTCCAACAAGACTCGTGCCCAGACGCAGAAGGACACTAATCACTTCTCCCAATTAGTTCAAACATATTTTGGGAAGGGTCAGTCATTGTTGATTTTATTGTTTTACATTATGTGGAAGAGATTTAACTATTTCTGAAATGAATGCACAAGTACAACTAGGTCACAGAAACAAAATCAATAATAATGTGTACACGATTTGTATAACTTTGGACGTCATATGACATTGCAATAGTAATGTCTAAATATAGTCATTAATGACGTAAAGCATTACGAGATTTTTCGGTCATGTGACCTCGCCGTCCATTAATCACCAAAAATCGAGGGTAACACGACGAAGTTGTGCTGGCTGGGTATCTATTTATTATTAAAAATTGCTCGGTAAATTTGTGGTTTCAAAATAATTTTGAGCAGGCGCCCCATCTCATTCGAAACAAATGGATAAGTAGACAGCTAACGGTATGTTTTCTATAAGATCTTCAAGAACTGCCGCTGATAATAATTCACCATTGCGTTCCCCAGTCTAGGTGTTATGATAAAAGATATGACAAATAATTTGTGAATCTACAAAATTGCACAAGGGATTTTGTCTGCCCCAATAATGTACATTCCTGTTGGGCATCGGACCATAGAATGACCTTAAAATTATCCGGATGCGCTTTACAGAAATTGAATAACCCATTAGAGTAAGCTATGGTCCTTTCAGCGTCTCCTGGTGATCAAGTATGCATGCTTTATTTTTTTCTTGTATGGATGGGATTTCAACTGACTCCACATTACATTCAATTCCTATGGTGATAATTCTGATAAACTTTTCGGGAAATGTCTCAAAATAAGCTAACACGTTTACTTCTGTTTCCTCCTACAATATGTTAGCCGCTTTTTGCTACTTTTCCTAAATGCGGATTTTTTATTTCGAAAATCTTCTGTATAAACAGAACAGGTATTGCTCATTCTGTAGTGGAGGGAAATATATTTTGATGATACTGTAATGCTTTCACTAAAATCGTTACGTTTTAAATAAAACACGGTATCCATTTTAATAAATTATGAAAAAACAGTAAATTGTAAACGAAAAATTATTAGTTTGTCTTTGTTCAAATTTATACTGGAGGAGATATTTTGAGGAAACAAAAGAATAAAAATATTATTGAAACTTCATTTTCACGAACGAAATGAAGGTAAATCTCACAAAATCCACAATACGGCTTGATCTTAATTGCCTTGCTGAATAAAACAGAAATAATTTTACACTACACAGAAGTTATTTCAACTTTTGGTTTGCAGTGTATTCACGAGCCGCGTATAAATACTTCTTTACGCAAAATTAATGATTTTACTATATCAAAATGGAAAAATTATTTTCTTTTTTATATTCGGAATGTTTAGAAATTGTATATCATTAATACATATTTTTGTATATCTTTACGTTTTCTCAAAACGTTGCTCTGACTTTGACAAGGTTTATTATATCACCTAAAACAGAGGTATCTCACGTGCCACTTCACATTACAAAGTATCTATTTATAGAAAACAAGCTGTTGTAAAACGAATTGTGTTGGAAGCATTCAGGTATTTCACTTTAAAAGGTTAATTACCCATTATAGAATGTTAATTCACATTATCGGGAAATCAAAACACAACAAATTGATTTAATAACTGATTGATACTGTGCTAGTAATACCACCTCACAATCCTTGCAATCCTTTCACGCATTATAGAATGTTAATTTTTCACATTGTTATACATAACAAGCTGTCGTTGACATCACTTGCATGTTATGCGTGTTTCGAATTGTGTTTGAATTAAGAAATAATAATTGCTCCCTCCTGGTTTGTGTGTTTTATTTTTAATGTTAAATTGGCTAAAAGTATAACAGCACATTACTCAAGATGTTGTAAGACGTAAGAAAAATTGTTATTGGCATAACAAATATCGAATTTATAACATTCTATACGTAACACTTCGAAACTGATTCATTTTTACAATGGTCAAAGTCGTTAATTAGCAAAGTATATAAGTATTCTAGTAAGTAATGTAACAACTATTAAAGAATACTTTAACGAGAAAACTTTCTCTGAAAAAATTTTAATTATTTTGCATGCTTTGTGGACAAAAATAAAGGAAAATGTGAAATATGCGTCAGAATAGCTTTTGCTTATTAGACACACATTAATACGTAATACGTTAAAGCCCTACACAAAAGGTACTACCTTTTCTATAATTTTAATGGGTATATATATGTTTATACAAATTGACCACCATATACTGTAGATTATCCACGAGTTTAACATTAAACTATTCAAGATAGAAATGGGTTGTGTTTCTCTTGATAAATTAAGTACAACCTCATCTTTCAATAATTAGACAATTTTGTGAAACCACAGTCATCGACCTTCAATGTCGCTTGACATATATAAATGGTTATAAAAATTATGCGTATAGCTTTGTCATAAAACGGTTAGAAAGTCTTCAGAGGTATTCTTTCATTTAGGCATGCAGTGTTAGTTTTACTCTTCTTCTATTTAAAAGATCTAAAAATATATCTTACTTGCTCGTATTCGATCTCTTGAATATTTATATTACTTATCCTAGTTAAAAACGGCAAGTAAAATTACGAAACGCTTAAACTTAACCGTAAACTACTTTGGTGTTTACTGCAATCTGGTATAACTTACATCTCGAAGAAATGACCTATTGAGGTACGTATTCCGTTGGCTGGAATTGGTGTAGCACTTTACGTTCGGTCTATACCATATCCCCGCCACACTCGACAAGTTAGTGAAAGGGAGAAATTGAAGCGCAAAATGTAAGATTCTTCAAGCCTTTATCACTGGTGTTAGTCGATGGAAACACGTCTTAATTAGTGGCTGTGTACCGAGATAGGTGAAGCGATAATAGCACCTACTTCTGAGTGAAATTGCTTCGGACGTAGTTTAGTCTTAACGTATTTTAATTGGTAAGTACACTCCATACTTACTATGGAAGTGATATTCTTAAAATTAAGTAATACCTTTTAACTTTGTACATTTTTAATTAAAAAATGCAGTAGGATAGTTGTTAGTGGGTTATGTGTATAACGTATAAAAAATTATTCTGCTATATTTCGTTATAATTTGATGAGAATTAAAGCTAATCTTGATTTTGGAAGAAGAATCATTTTTTCTATAATGAAAAACCCATATTTTATTACGGGTTGCGGATGAGTACATTTCTCAACAGTAATGTGAATTTGCTAAAACCAAATTATTAACTAAACTAACGTGGTATTTGTACTAATTCGAACATTGTTTAACCAGGTATTTCTTTAGTGAATCAAAATTAAGGAATTTTTGGCAGATTTTTTTTGAGATTGCATCGAATGCAAACGAATTGCAAAAGTATCGATTTGTGCTTGAAAATCATTCTTATCAGCAGCCTATTAACTAAAACATTATAAGCAAGGTGGAATCAGAGTCGAGCTATTTTTGGTAGATTTTTTGAAATCTTCATAAATTTGGACGAACTTCGGTACAAGAAGTTCTACTAGGAATGCTTTGTTGACCGTGCAAGAAACAACATTTTTCACACTTGATGCAATTTCCAAATATTGAAAAGAACTAAGTAGCTTTGTTTTTGTGGCTACATCACGAGCGATTTGAGTACGACTTTGAGTACTTTGGCATTTTTTTCTCTAACTCAACTACCTTTGGTGTAAACAAAATGCTAATATGCATAACTTATTGGATTACCAAAAAATCTATTGGATGTTGGTATTTCATACCCGAAGCTCTCAAAAAAGGAGTGAACTGTATTTACTTGAGGTTTCTCAAAATCACCGAATAGTAAGAATTAGACTGAATGGCCAGAATGGTTAGATTGCGGAATCTGATAGCGATGGATGGAAAAAATCTTGAAGAAATATAACCTATCTCCCGAAATTATCGAAAAAATATTCAAAAATATTTCGTCAACCATTTGGCACACAGCCAGGTTGTACCACACCAGACTACCACAATTTCAATATTTGGTTTAGTTATTTAGGTATATTTCTTATGTCTAGTAAATTTAGTAGCTTTAAAGTTAAATTGGTTTTTCTTAAAAAAACTGAACTTCCCGGTAATATCAAGGCACTTTTCACTGCCGGTTCCAATTTTAAGTCCGGAAGCAATTACTTATGTGGCGAACTTGCAACAATAAAGATGTAGAATCAACATATATAGAATTCTATTTAATAAGTGAAAGTGGATAATTACTGCAAGTAGATTGGAGCACAACAACCTAGGACTAACGGAATTCCCACATTTTCACTTTCGATATGTTTAAATTAATCACTTGATACACGAAAAGAAATCGCATATTCAGTACCCTTTCTTTAATCCCGGCAGTTTTTATGTTAGAATAGTAACGAAACCATAGAAGTAGCTTGAATACTTATTGATAGTTAATAAATGTCAAATTAATTATGGTTGTGTTAGTTCAACTACATTATGCTGATTGATTTATAAATTAATTTTAGTTTTGCAAGAGATTATCGATAACATATTTCTTTGTGTGCTGTGAACTAAACGATTGCCCTTTGTGTAGTAACAAATGACACAACAATCCGCTTTCAAAGTATTACTACTTGCTTTTTTTATTAAACAAACAAATGTATGTTTGTGTGTACGCTAAGCTAATTTGCTTCACTATGTATGTTAAGTGTTTATCTTTTCTATGGATTAACACATACTTCGTCTTTTTTACAGGTCAGTATGTCGTCGTTCATACATATGGTAGTTGAAAACTACCACGAAATTATAGAAAGCAAAACAGGTAAGCGAACGCATAAATGGTTTTAATAAATCTAACTTCAATACTGTTTGAATTGATTATGTGTGTCTAAATTTACTCTAAATTTTGAGTTATCAACTATTCCTACACATCTTACAAAATCAAAAATGAATGAATTGCTGAAAATTTATAGGAGTAACATGCATTAGTATATGAGATAATAGGATACGGTGGGTTAAAATAAATTTCAAATAAAAAATACCCTTACCACCTTGTTGAGTAAAGTTCGCTGAATACGTATTTCAGCAACTAAGTTGCCATCCTCAGCAGAAAATCACGAAGGAAAATAATGTCAGACGTAGCGCTCTGGGGGAAATGCACCTCACAGAACACCACTAATAACATTTGCATTTCCAGATACCAGTAGCCTCCGCACCATTCAACTTAATCAATTTATTTACCAATAACATTTCTTTTCTACTTTCAGATCCAACTGTAGATAAATGGCTCTTGATGCGATCACCACTCCCGTTGGTAGCTCTAATAGGATTTTACCTATACTTCGTGCTCAAATTAGGTCCAAGACTGATGCAAAATAGAAAACCATTTGAGTTGACCAAAGTGTTAATACTCTACAATGCCTACCAAGTTGTTTTCAGTATGTGGCTATGTTGTCAAGCCTTTGCCATGGACGACATTTGGGGCTATGTTTTTCGGACTAGTTGTTCAAGTCCAGCCAATAGCAGTCTCAAAGAGTTGGTAAATATCCATCATTTTTTCAAATATAATCACGACATTGGCAAAATCAAATCTAAAATATTTCGTTTCGTACAGCTTACTAATTGCACCTGGTGGTATTTATTTTCCAAAATTGTGGAACTTTTGGATACTGTATTCTTCGTGTTGAGAAAGAAGCAGTCGCAGGTGACATTTTTACACGTATACCATCATTCAACAATGGTGCTATTTACGTGGGGTTACCTCAAGTTCATTCCGGGTAAGCCAAAGACGAAAACTAAAATGCCACGAATCCGTACTGATATTAGTGATTTTTCTAGGTGAACAAGGATTAATTATTGGATTCCTTAATTCATTCGTACATGTTATAATGTACACCTATTATTTATTGGCGGCATTAGGTCCCAAATACCAAAAATATTTATGGTGGAAGAAATATATGACCAGGATTCAACTGGTAAGACAAACAATGGTCCCCTTAACGTCACATTTTTAATATTTTCAAATTTCAGACCCAATTCTCTTTGATGTTGACCTATCTCGTGATCTTAATAGCGATAGATTGCAAACTGCCCAAAGCCCTAACATTTTTCTTTGTCGCGAATGTTGTGGTATTCCTTTATCTCTTTAGTGACTTCTACAGGAAGGCTTACAAAAACCAAAAGCAGGGCCGGTTTTCGATTGGTATACTGGAACCTTGCATCAAAGACCAGAAGCTGAACTGATGTGGAAGTAATGCGCTTTTAAATTTATTAAGTAATGTAGAACGTGAAGAAGTGTATGGTGATCTGAAGACATTTTCTTGCTTGTGTGTTGGAAGTGCCGCTTAGTTGTACAGGCCATAGTTGGTCTGTATGTTTTTCTTGTACATATTATTTATATTAAGTATTCCTTGATGTTGATAGAAATTGTGAGCATTTATTTATAGTGATTTGATATAAGTGTTTGTGGAATAATATAAGCAAATTAGGTATATATCTTACCTCTTCGTCAATTTCCTGCCGCTCATTACTATTTACTTAGCTAGTTTGCACGCAGTAGGTTTAGAACATATACCAATACTAAAAGCACGACAATCCCAAGATGGACAGTTCAAAATATTAGATGCAAACAAATTTTCTCGGCTACAAAGAAAAATAGATCCTACCACCTACGAGGCCACCGTTGGCGAACACTGTGTAGCCAGGTGCGACCACTGCAGCCATCTTTATTTAATCTTTAGGGGTTGTGAACATATTTGACGCTGAAGTTTTTGTAAGCTTTCAATTTGTCTTGAATATCTTACAAACCTTGCACTGAATAACAAATGTGGCACTAGCATCAACGATTACTCTATTTTCTGAGCAACTTAGTCCATTTAACCGATTCTGTATCTTTAATATTACGAAAGTTGCCAGTATACGGAGATAGAAGATGGGCAGCCTATATGTATATTTTACCCATTTTTCAGAGTATATAATCTGGGCTTTATTAGTATATACATAATGAATATAACAGGTATAACATAACATACGATATACGTACATATATCTACTGCGAGGATTATGTGGGCCGACCTCGTGGCAACGTTTGCGCGGGAAAATTAGTAGCGGCAATCGATTTCAAATAAAGAGAAGCGGCCACTGCTGTGTCTGGCTCAAATGGGTCATGAGAAATGCTGCATTTGCTACAAGCTAATACCAAACGGGTGCAGTATACGATCGGCAACGTGTGGTCGCCACCAGTGACTGTGGCCAGTGGGCTCGTGTGTGAGGAGCTTTATAGCAGGTTTTATGAGGACACTAAACTGGGTAACAATGAAGCTTTCAATCAATAAAATATGTTCCTGAAAAGTGATTGATTGCAATCAAAGATAGTAATTGTGGTTAGAAAGGTTAGGGACGCAGTAATGCCAAAATAATGCTATATAATAACTGTATTTTCAATAGAAATAACAATTCTGTTACAAAAAAAAAAAACACTCTTAAGAAGGCTTTTTCTTTCTTTTCTTTAACGAAAAATCTATGGTTAATTTATGGGTTCTTGTGACGGTTGCGCCAACATTTGAAGCTTCAGTAGTTGAAATTGCGGGAGATGCACTTTTTTTCCGTATTCCGACGTGTCTCCTGGTTAGCGAGTAAGCTTTCTTGTAAAAGTCTCCGAACATATAACAGAGAAATATGACGTTCGGTACTACTAATAGGGCGATCCATTTCGGGAAATCGCACTCGAACACAAATAATTGCATGGCGTGGACGAATATTAAGCTGAACTGGATCTATAAGAATATAAAAAGGTTATAAGTACATCAATAAAATATTAATACGCATTTGTCGTGAAGATAACACACAATACGTGTCCATGGTTAAGTGTTCACCTTTGCTAACTTCGTTATTATTGGAGATATGAAGTTGGTTAAATTTTCAAATTAGTTGTATTTGTTTTACTGGTTGAGATGGGAGAAACAGGAAAATATTTTAATTTTTTCGTTTCCGAGATATTCATAAAAGTCCTTTTTTTAAAGGGAGCTTGCACTGACGGAAGTTAGCTATGGTGGACATTTAACTTTGGACACGTTGCATAAAGCCTTTATAAGTCTTCCTTTCTGAATTTTTGTGTTGTATACACCGTGAGTCTGATATCAAATATCACCGGGTAGTAGCCACCGTTATAAAAAGTATAAAACTGTCAAAGGCGACTGTTCATTAGAAAAAAAAGGAAAAAAAGTGCCCTCATAGGAGACATGTATTTGACTCTAAGCATGTGAAGCAATAAATACATTGTATTCATTCCAGTTTAGTGTTTGTAAAAAATAATTAAGTTAAAAGGTAGTTTTTGCTGCAAATGCTTAGAGATATACTTCACATGTATTAAGTCTTTCCGGTAGTATACCGTTAGAGGTACTACATATTATTTCTTTGACTCATATATCAAACTCATCATGTATATTCTCACTGGCGACTGTAATCTGTATTCATAAAAAAACAAAATCCCAAATTTCTCGGTAAAATTTAAATTTAGGCAACATACTAATTGAAAAGTGGTGAGATACTTCTTCCACCACAAATATTTTTGGTATTCGGGTCCCATGGCCGCCAACATGTAGTAAAAGTACATTATTATGTGGGTCATGGAATTGATAAATCCTATGAAGGTCCCGTGGCCGCCTGGAAAATATTTGGTCGCTCCCCAACTGATCATTGGCATCATTGTGTGGTGATACACGTGTAGCAAGGTGATTTGGTCCTTCTTTTTACGTAAGACGAAAAAGATGGTATCCAAGAGCTCCGATATCTTCGCCATGTAATAGCAGAAGCACGCATTTGCAGCCTGTACAAAAAACATTGTCAACATTTCGCAACACGGCACTTCGGAATTGCTAGAATTATTACCATCAATGCTTGCGGATTCTGAGAATAATCCACTGGTTGGCATCTGAAGCTGTATCCATTGAACCAACCGTAGTCGAATCCCTGCAAAGCAATTTTGCGTCGGTGTTATTTGCAAACTGCCTTATTAAATTGTATTACTGTCTTAACTAAGTAGATGCTGACTAAGACTTGAACGAAGTTGTATATTACTAAAATCCACTTTAATTGAAATGGTTCTCTCTGTTTCATCCATCTTGGGCCGACTACTTTAATCCAATATACGTAATAAGCGCATATTGCCATTATCCATGGATGCTTGACAAGGAACCAATCATTCGTTCTGGGATCTGCAAACGACAATGTCAAAATTCGTTGAACATTACGTTACGGTGAGTCCTACCTGCTAACTCTACGGTTAGGTAGTGGTAATAATTTTTGAATTTTGTTATGAATAAAGGTTCGTACATGATGATATTTATTATAATGGGATCCGCTCCAAAATACTCTAAAAATAAGTAGAGGTGAAGACGATTGAACACAAGAAATATAATAATAACAATGACAATGATCTTCAACACACCGATACTTAAACTGTAACGAGGAGGGCAAAAGATATCAGGAAAAGGTTATTCGTATTTTTGCTGGTATATGTAACGGAGCTTGGAGGAAGTTATAGATTGGGTATTTGGGTATAAATACCCAAGTTATAGATACAGGCATATATATTCTAATCTCATCGGCAATTTTTTTTGTTTTTCTTTATAGTCGATGACAAAGTTTTCGTTATTTTATTTGATTTATTATCTGAAGTACACCAACGGTTCTGCGTTACCCTTTACCTCTGAGCAGTTAAAATTGCATACTTGAAAGGTATCGCTATTCAAGGAAACACTTTATTTAAAATTACTGTAGAAAGTCCAAAAATCGGACGGGTAAAAGCAATCGTCAGCACTTCTAACAATAGAAGATTAGGAACATTCACCGGTAAATGAATCTATTCTAAAATCTGGGAAAATGTGAAATGTATACGTATTTCATATCTAAAGTCACTGGTTACCGAAACTTGCCATATTAATTGAACAAATGAATGTTAAAATAAATAATATTCATTATAAGCCTACACAGAAAGAAATATTGTTTGAATTTTCATATAAGGCAGCTCTACCCGTTTTTCTTGATAATTTTATTAACTATAAAATTATTATGAAGTACAGACAGAATATGATCAACCCCATCTGTAGGAATTTGACGTAAACACTTTAGTATTAAATTATTGTTTAGTTATACATCTATTAATAATTGTACTAATTATTAATAAGTGTATATATAAATAACACACCTCAAAACGTATGCCTGAGGTCACAAGTCACCATAATTAATTTCAGAAGAACAAAAAGGAGAAAATTTGAAAACGTCTATTTGGTAATGCAGTTAGGATCTTGTCTTAGTTAGTATTTTTCTCACAATTCGTACAAATGTCAAATCGATGATCGTTACAAACTTTTTTTGAACACGTGAACAAGGACATACCATCTTGACGAGTTGGTATTTTTTTTATGCTTTACTAGACGTTCCTCTTCTGTAATATGTGCTAGTTCTAGTACTCCTCGTATTTCACTCTGCAGTTTTCCGTTCTTTTGGGCACCCTGTTTTCCATCCAAGGTTTCGCTAGTTGTAGCCCGAGTGATTGTAAAAACTGATTTCGTTCCAACGATTGTCAGTCCTTCCTCTCTAAGCATTTCTTGGACTAGTGGTATGGGCGTAAACCAGTTATCCATCGTAATGTTTCTATTCGATCTATGAATAAATTTGGATAATCCCCTTACTAGATACGTTGGAACTGAGTCGTTTGTAGGGTTGGTGTTTTCATCAATGCATGGAATAGCATTTATCATGTAGTATGTACGCGAATTACACAAACATACAATCTTTATTCCGTACTTGTCACGTCTAGACCATATATATAACGGTCACTTACCCTTAAACCCAAGTAGCTGCTCCTCTGTAGTTACGTAGCAGTGGAGGGAGTAATTCTTCGTACAATTTTCTATAAATTCCTCCCTTATTTTTCTTATAGGCGAAAATTTGTCATCGCCTTTTCTTTATTGTCAAATCTTAGACAATTAAATAGGAATTTCAAACATACTTCAGACATGATGCATCTATATGTTCGGGGTCCTTGTGGGGAAACCATTTGTTGTCCTGATAAATGTGCATCTTTTCGAGCACCAGCTATACATATAAGGAGGGCCGACTGATTCCCGCAGCATCTGTAGGACGTATATATTTGCTCTCTGGTTTTTAATTGCTTTATCTTTGTATTTCTTCATTGGTATAAATCTCAATTTCATTCAAGTTGTAACACCAAATAATGTTTCAAGAATCTTCTTCAGTAGGACTACAGGTCTACCTTTTATTCCAGGTACCTTTACTACGATGTTTGGCCTTTTTGTTCATGGAGGTCCTCGTAGACTCTAAGTAAAACTATTTTTGCCTGTCAAAACATTTCTACGTTGAGGTGAAGTTTCTTCCGATTCCTCTTCTTCAGAAGAAGTGCTTCGGCAACTCCTCCACAATGTCCTCGTACTCACTCTCTGCTTCGTCGTACCATATTAACATTTCTCAATGTCCGAATCTATTGAATTAATTGTCTTTGGGAACATGCTTCTCAGATTTTTACCACTTCAAATAATGAGCAAATAAAAATAAAACTTCAGACTAATGTGCAAGTTAAAGCAACCGACCGATGTATTTACGAACCATCTATGGTGAAACCATGGATCAGCAGTCCGGCCTTGTTATTTCGGTGGTAACGCTCTGATACAGAGTATTCCTAATATTAATTATGTCATAAGTCCTAACAGATATTTGTTCACGAAAATTGGTACAAACCCATTTATGGTGGTTTAGAGTCCAACAGTGCAGTAACATTTTACCAAAAGAAAAACGCTAAACTTCAGTCATTTTCTACTTCGATAAAAATTAGTATTATGTCTTGAGAATTAAAACATAAATCTGAAATCTGGCACCCAAGTACAGATTTTAATCCTCTATTCCATAAACAAGTTTTAGATCTAATTTGGATAACAAACACCACACGCACTTGGTTCGCCCATACTGTGAACATTGTGCTACCTTTTCCCTGTGTAAATGTGTATTCTGTGAAGTATGAGTTGTTACTGATTTTCTTCGCCGAAGGGGGCATCAGTGTTGATTTTACTCCTCAACACTGAAGGGTACCGGGAGATGTACCAAACACTCTAGCTGCGACATGCTTAATCGCAGGCCTCGTCGGTGGTTCGAACATGGGTGGATAACGACGCCACACAACAAACATAATTATAAGAATATAAAATAGCAAAATGCGTTTACCTTAAATTAGTGACGATCAGTCATAATTACGATATCATCATATTTTACATAAATACCATTATCCAATTACTATAACGTTTACACTTTAAAAGATTCGTTGTTCTTAAGAATCACTTCCTGAAAGATAATTAATCACCATATATATTTTCCATTTATTTTGTAATTATTGTGTCTGCTAATTTCCACTCACCTCAAAAGAGATTCAACATAATCTGAGATAGTCAAATCTTATCTAAAATACTTCTTTTATGGCGCGCCCACATTGACATATTATTTGGCAGTAATAATATGAAAAATTAATTTGGTTCTTAGAGTCAGACTCTGCTACCCTTTTCTATATAAAATCAAAGTTAGAACTTAATATTTCGCATACATATATCAACTTAGGTGTGGATATATCACACACAATGCATTGATTGGCGAACAATTGATTCAGTAGGTGGCTATATAATGAATATCCACAGTTGATGTACATTAAAGGATTTGTGTTAATTGCTGTAATAAAATACTGTAATGTGTAAAGTACAGTCTTTCCAGGCAAAGGTTAAAAAACATAGAAATAAACTTTTATATTTAGAAATTATTTTCATCCAGGGATTTTAAATATAAGAGAAATCCAATGTTTGCGTTTTGAATTGTAAAGATACAATTTTGACAACAGGTTGTTTTATTTGCTAAAAAAATATTTTTTATTGGCACTATTACTTAAATGTAGTCAACAACTACTGTTTACTTTACACCATTAATGATTTGAATCGAATTTTAACTCAATAATTTAAATTGCATCCCATATATACGCACGAGAGCATGAGGTTTATATTAAAAATTATTTAAACGTTATACAGGATCCGTCTAAAAACCAGCGGCAAACTTTTAGGGATGATAGGAAATAATAAACCGCAGATCATTTCTTAGTACTTTTTCTTCCAAAAATGTGTTACTTTGGAGTTAGGTGGTACTAAAGTTTAGTAACTAAATACAGACCTATTTCTAGTCTTTGCAACTATTCGAAAGTCTTTGAATCCATCTTATACTCACCCTTATTTTCTTCTGTGACATGTATTCTATCCCCTAGTAAGCATGGATTCATTGACAGACGTCGAACGATAACCAACTTTTAATATGTGTCAGAAATCTTAGACAAACAAGAACAGGTGGATGTCGTCTATACTGACTATCGTAAAGCATTCGACTAGAACGACCATTCTGTTCTTCAATTATATGGCTTTTCCCCCGCTTTAGTCAAGTTACTTTATTCTTACCTTACAGCAAGACAGCAGTATGTTGAATATCATGACGGCAGATCTAACATTTTCTATCTGACCTCTGGTGTACCACAGGGGTCGAATCTTGAACCACTTCTTTTCCTTCTATTTATCAACGCCATTGTCATACTACTTCATTGTTAGGTTTTGCTGTTTGCCGATGGTATAAAGATATTTACAAAAATTGAGTCGCAGGGAGATTGTCTTTTACTTCAAAACGCCTTGTCCTGTGTTATCGCAGGGCGTCAGCAAAACAGTTTGCACTCAAAGATAAATAAATGCAAAGCTATGGCCTACACTAGGAAAGAGTGCTATATTGAATATAATTATCTCGCTAATGACATAGTGCTTGAGAGGGTTGGTGTAATAAATGATTTGGGTGTATTATTCCATAGTAAATATACATTTAACGATCATCTTGCGGAAATAATTTCTAAAACGTGTAAAATCTATAGGAATATTTATGGAAATCCCAAAGATTTCACATATATTAATTGTTTAATCATGTTATTTAATTAATTTGATCTTACAAACGGATTAAATAGAATATAGATTAGAATACGGTTCACTAATATGGTGCCCCATTGAAAGTGTTCAGCGTAGCTTCTTAAAGTATCTAATGTATCTCACTGATATTGCTAGAGGTTCAATTTCGCGTCTCTTGAATGTCGACGTAGAATTTTTAACATCAAGTTTTTATACAAGCTTTTAAATAACAGAATTGATTCCGTTTCTTTGTTAAATAATCTTTTTCTATATACCCATGCTGGAATCAAGACATTCAGATGCATTTTATTTACCCTCCAGTAGAACTAATGCTTATAGGGCTACCATCATTTATATATTTAATATGCAAATCTTTCAATGCCATCTGTGATACTTGTGACATTAATGGCTTGATTGTCTACCGGATATTGTGAGGACTATGGTGTAGTAACACCTATGTATTGCCTTATATATTCCATACTTATTATTAAGATTGTAATTGTATTCGTACATTTAGGTGTTTTTTCCTTTTTTCCCTGTACTTGGGTAAAGCTGTTGGAGATAAACCATTATTATTATTAGATTAAATTAAGGGGATTATACAGAGTGCTTTAACATGGGGTTTAATACACCAACTTCACAAATATTTCGGTGAGTAAAAATGCAACCCGTCTAGCTCTCAGCGACCTAAGTCATCATCACCTCCCACCAATTATTGGCCAAACGCCTTCAATAAGGTCAACTATAAATTATAAATAATTATATATGATATCTAATAAATAATTTATTACAATTTGTTATAATATATTATATTCGTGCTTCCACCCCGCAAAAAAGATCTCCTAACGAAAATAAAAATAGCATATACATTTTTGGATTTATTTACAAGTTTTTTACGTGTGTTAAATATCGTCGTACAATTAAAACTTTAATTAGCTAATCAATAATTTATTTTAAAAGAAAATAATTACAAAAATTAATATTTATTTGAAACTAAACGTAAATAAATATAAACATAAAAGTAGGTATACATCAATAAACAAAAGAACAAAGGTTATTATAACATTTTAATTTAAATAGTTTACATAAGGTCTCCCAGGTTGAGTGGCGTACTAAAATATTTTAGGGGAGGAAATACCCAAAAATTCTGAAAATAAGTACACTGCTCTAGGCCAAAGTGATATTTCACAGTAATTTATTCTCACCTTTGCATCACTTCCGGTTGACCGGAAGTCGCCATAAATTTTCTTATTTTAAATGGAATGTTCTCATTTTTCATTGCAAATTCTAATTCTAAACATTATTCTAAGACAAAATATTAAGGTTTCCCTATACCTAAATGAAAGAGATTTTGAGGTATGTTCAAATTTATGTAAAAAATCGCTTCGATAGCTTGCCATTAAAAAAATTGCTTTTACGACACTTTTAAACTTCAAGATTCAAGTTGCTTATCATTTGAAAGTATAATCCTTAGGCTTTCAAATCACAGTCTAAATATCCCTGAAAATTTCTCAGTCTGGTCGCGGTAGGGTGTCGAATCTCATTATATTTAAGTGTGCAAAAGTGAATTTTCTTAAATGGAACACTGTATATTTTCATGATACATAGAATCAAATTCTGCAGCGATTAGTATTAGGTTCTCCTATACCTATTTCGTGTAGTTCTCTTGTTATTAATAATTGTGTATTTTATTGGCATATTTTGCTAGAATTAATACAATTTTCGCAATAAATTTCGACCAAACAAAGTATTTATTGACTTAACACAAAAAATGTGCAAAATGAAGAAAAAATTTAGAAAATAAGACGAAAAGTAAATTTAAATCACAACTTAAGTTCACTTTTAGTCTCCACTTGGCGTCTTCAAAAAATAAGCATGCCTAGAAAAACATTTTTTGAAATTTTTTCGTAGCAGAACTTACAATTGGTTATTAGTAAAAGATTTTCTTTTATAATTGTTTATTAATACTAGCGTTGGTTTTTAAGTGATAAAATAGTTAAAAGAAGCTGTAGAAAATTTAATGTTAAGTATTGTACTGCGAAAAATTAGGTTAATTCTAGCAAAATATGCAATTAAAACACACAATTATTAATAACAGAAATACGAAAAGAAATAAGTAATAACGTTTAGAATTAGAATTTGCAATAAAAAATTATAACATTCCGTTTAAAATAAGAGAGTTAATGGCGATTTCCGGTCAACCTGCAGTGATGCTAGAGTGAAAATAATTTACTCTGAAAGATCACATTGGCCTTTGGTAATGTACTTATTTTCCGAATTTTTGTATATTTCCTTCCGCAAAATATTTTAATAGGCCACTCAACTCGGGAGAGCTGTATATAACATATACATAAATAAACAATAAACACGAAATAAAGTGTGTAACGAGAAATACCATAATAGATACATATATTTATTAACTAGGTTCTGTTTTATATCTTAAACCTATTATATAAATTTGGGAGATTTTATACCATTTTTAAATTAATAAAACTCCCTTTAGCTCTAGCAGCAGTAACGGGCAATGTTAAAAATAACAACAAGGTAGTGAGAGTCCCATGAGAACTCGGCGATGGTGTAGCATTTTCTATGAATAAAGATTGTATAAATTCCAACATTGCTTTAAAATTCTTTAGCCAATCTTAAACTAAACGGTTATTTCTTAAAATAGCTAATGCAATGTCCAATAACACAGATATATCGCCTATCTAACATTTTTGTAACTCGTCACCTTTTTCAAAATTTTATGTTCCGTTAAATCGCACAAAAATTTATCGGTACATATAAATAAATTTTGTTACAACTTACAAATTCGATTATAACCTAATATTTAGTCTACATATAATGTTTGCTACTCTATGAAATATATTTATTTTAAAATTATCTTCTTTTTTTCTGAACATGAAAAGCAGCACTCATTATCTTGCTTGCTGCCTGTGAATCACACATATATCTTTAAATTGGATTTATCACTTTAAATTATTTTTTGTTTGCTAGTTTTATGGTTAGCATAGGCAACGTGCGAAAATCGCTATTGACGCAAAAAATGGGGCTACTAAAGACAAATAAATCAGATTTTCCCTTGTTCACGCCGTATTTTATTTAAAAAAATAAGTATCTCTTTTTCATTGTTACGTATATAATTATTTTTTATTTTGTAATTTATTTACAAGTAGTGCAAAGACTTACGTTTTCAAAATGATGTTCCCTATCCCTATATAAAACAAAATTTTAAAATTTACTTTATGATTGAGCCTTTTGACAACAGTTGCAGCTGTAAGACCTTTTTTGTATCATATTCTTTTATAAATTATATTTTTCATCTAATGCGCTTCGGGCCATTTGCACCCTATCTTACCTTTTTAATGTGATGGTGTAAGTCCCCCTATTTATATGTCTCCCCATTCCGTAAAATTACTAGTTAAACAAAGCCTAGACCTAGCAGCATTGATACGGTAGAGATACAAACATTAAAGAAAGTGGAGTTTCCTTTGACTGTGTTATATTTGATTAACTTTATTATAGTTATTTTCGGCAGCGCCTAGTTGGGCCCCTAATATGCTTGCGCCAGCAACACTAATTTTTGTCGGACCTTGTCTATTTACTTATTCAAAAGCAGTAAGCAAGATAAATAACACTGGAAGGCACAAACAAACGAGTTCGATCTTTTTTACAATTATTCTAGTACCACTGAGAAACTAGTTGGCTTTCTTTTCTGGCACCGTAATTATTTTACTAGTATCAACATTACATCTAATAGCATTACCACCATTTGCAGAGCTATTGATTTGTAGACTGATAACTTCGACCTTTGGACTATGTTCCTCCCTCGATTGGCCGTAGGCTTTCTTGTAAAAATCGTTGAATAGGATGTAGAAAAATATAGCGTTTGGCATGACCAGCACAACGGACCAACGTGGATAGCCGCAATCGTAATACAGCAATTGCATTGAGTGCAAGAACAGGACGCAAAATTGTACCTAAGCCGTAAAATACAGATCAGAGGTGTTTTTGTTAATAAAAATAGCAGTTTTGTGTAATTAGAGTTTTTAAATAAAAAGAAATATCGATTAAAACAAAAATTAACATATTATATCCTTTATACTATTAATCTTAACGCGCGGTTAGGAAGTATGGGTAATCACCAGCACGTAGGACCAATATGCAAGCCGTAGAAATGAAATACCTGAGAAGGGTGAAAGGAGTGCTAAAAATACGTATCAAGGAATACACAGACAATTCTAAGCAATTGGAAAGACAATGTATTGTAGGATATATAGTGTGCGAGATACGTATAGTATATATGTATAGTAGATACGTATATATGTATATGTAGGTCTCGACCTTAGCCAATAAATCCGACAAATTACACGTTCGCTCCGATGAAAGTATTGCATATATGACAATCCGTCACATAAAATTAAAAACTTTTGAGGACCGTGGATGCCTCTCTGCCCACAAACAAAAAATGACACAACAGAATGAATTACTGTATATTGCAATGTTATAAAATGGTGATTTCTAAATGAAATCTGTAAAATTTTAATTTGAGTTTGTAATGGAACGGTAAAATTCAAAATATTTTTTATTTAAACAGAAAGTAAGGTACGTGACTTACTTTACCAGAAACT
>JARFOC010044475.1:0-22505 GCA_031763485.1 Osmoderma eremita | reverse complement strand
TATCTATATATTTAACGGAAAATATTCCGTAAAGTGATATCCGACTATAGATTAATTTTCATATTATGGAAGCCATATGCAAGACAATCGTCGTTTTTATAACGCTACGAAGTCCAACTTCTATCATTGCCAATTAGCGTTTGACAAAGTTGGCAATTAGGTTTTCAACAAAACTAAGTGGTCACTAAATTCATTTAAATTTCAGGTGAATGTTTATTTAGTTTGATTAATTAACAGCGGTTATTTTTGCTTTTGGATAAATATTTATATATATACACGGTTACCTCGGAATAGCTCTTTAGCAATATCAGGCAATATCTTTACCATCGAAATCGAAGAAAAGATTGGAGTTCTTCAAAGATTTTATTGCCAAAATGTATTTAAAGTGCGCCCATATTTATTATCCTGTGTCATAGGATACAAATTCCTAGGATTCAGGGTCGGTCGCACTCAATTATGAAAATAGTATAAAAAATAAGATAAAACTCCTCCACTTAAATACGAACTATGAATAATCAATGCAGCTGTTTATTTATGGTAGAAAAAAAACAGAGATAGGACGTAAAAATAGTTGTGCACGTTCTTTCTGCTCAAGAATAGAGGTACAGGTAAGAGGGAAAGTTTCTGAGCGTAAATATCAGAATGTAGAAATAAGTAATATTTGAAAGTTTTCTCTCCACAATTAATTTTCATTCGATTTCCGAAATTTGGGGGTTACTCTGACAACGACCTATGAAGGCAGAGCAGGACAAACTAGCTTATAAAAGGTGTTTGAAATGCCAACCATCAACTCTAATTCAGGCATTAATTCGTCTACGAAAATTGCGCTGAATGAATAGTATGGTAGTTCAAGATACCACCTCTGCCAAACGTACTTATGCCGGGATCTGCTTCCACGATGCTTAAAATATCCTTCTCTGGTTGTTACACTCTGTGCGATTTTTGAGGGCTACGACCTTCGAAGCGTGAAATTGCTGATCCTGCTTCTCGAAGTCGACTTGGATAACTTGGACGAAGGATGACGTACATTCGGAATTCGTTCTGATTACAATTTTTTTGCTAAAAGACTACTTTATCCTCTTGCGTAATACATTGGAATCATATGGGTGTTTTCGATTGCATTTGTGTTCGATTCGATTCGTATAGACTGCCTTTACGATCACATGTATCCACGCAGCGACAGCTACGGCAATACTTGCTATAAATCACGTAGTGACGACCGTTGATTGGAACTAGAGCCGAATTCGAATAAAGAAAAATTATTATCTCCTTACCACGTGCACATAGAATCCTAGTTCTTTGATGTTTAGGCTTTACCCATATGCATTTTTCACTTCTCTTTTTTTCATAATACAAAGAAGTCAGCGTATATGTAACTTTGACACTTTGAATTACTGCTTAATATGTCGTTTCTACAAATGCTTTTTGTTGCCAAATACGACAATATGACACGCATCCTTGTATCTACATTTTTGTAAGTAAACATAACAATCCAAAACTACAGACTAACTAGAGCAACTTTAGGCTCTATAAACTTAGACTTTAGGTTTAGACTTTTTAGAACCCAGTACACTTTTTCCTCTCCGAACCTATGTTCCAATATAGGGTTTACTTGCGAGGCATCACATTACTTAAATCTCCATTCACTACTTAAATAAGGTGGAAAATAGTTGACGCCTGATGTTTGTGGTGTAGTGTATAGTAGCTTAACCTCATGAGTTCCTTGGAAGTTATGTTACACCACATGCATTTATTTATAGTTTTATAAATACACTGTTCGTATTACTCCTCCCGCACAAAATAGTTTTATAATTTAATTTATTGATATTTCAATGGTTTTATGTATTTACAATGTTCGGTGCCAAATTATGCCGTCATTATAGATAACGTTATATATATACTTACCATAATTATTTTTCTTTTATTTTCAGCGCAATGTATCGCTCCTCTAGGTATGGAAAATGGTGCGATAAAGAACGAAGACATCGCAGCTAGTTCTTCCTTCGATAGCGGTAACGTTGGCCCACAGCATGGAAGGTAAATAGCAATTTTAAAGCCGCCATAACGCGACGCCTATAAATATTTCATGCTCGCCCAGTGTAACACCCCAGAGTTAATAATAGTAGATTTAACATTGACCTTAGGTCAATAAAACACTTACATAGATAATAACTTTAGAGTAGACAATAAAATTTTAACCCTTGACCGTTCAGGAGACCTCGTTAGTCATAATGCCCCTAATTATGTTATCTTTTATCTTTTTTAAATCTCACAAAATTAACGACCAACGATAGAGCTTGGCTGAGTTATAATTTTGTTGCCTAATAAAATTAATTGCAAAGGATCGACACCTGTTCTTCGTTCCTTTTGGGTAAATAACTAACTTTGCCCTTTTTGAAATGTACCCATGTACCAGATGCGCAGGTACTTTAACCATCTAAGTTAACAAACGCTTTGTCCGTATTTATGAGTCGGCCGATAGTTGACGGTAGGTAATTTCCAACATACGAATACTTCAGTCTTGGATAATTTAGACACACAAAAAATTACATATAGAAAAGCTAGAAAGATTCCCTGCAGATGTCAGTAATTACATCGTAAAATGTTTATAAGGGCTCACTATTTATAAAAAATATAAATACCAATCGAAGAATTCGTAAAATAGGAACACTTTTTCCAGTTTCGTAGTGGTGGTAATGTAAACTGATTGATTGTAACGTTATGATTAAAATATCAATATAGCAAGTGTTTCTTAGAGAAGAATTCTTGTGTAATAAAAATAAGAATAAAATCTTTTCTGGGATAATTTTGGCTTATTATCAGCACCAGAAAGCGCCTTTTTATTCTATAAAATCACGTTCTGCGAAAAAGCCATTGCAGTCTACAATACTCAGGTTTCGTTTTCGATAAATGTTTGTTAGGTAACCATACATGTACACGTCTCTTTTACTTTTTGACGGAAGTCATCTATGTTTGTCCGTATGAAGCGAATCCATACTTGTGGGTCAAATTAAAAACAACATAAATAGGTACCTTGAAAATAAATATATTGTAACCTAATTATTTTTGCTTTAACTTGTTAATGCCTGACAGTATCTATTTAATGAAAAGTATTTTACTTAAATATCTAAAGAACATTTTACTATTACCGTATAATAATAGGTATGGAATGATATTCAAAGAGATTTTGGTAGACAAAGAAATGTATTATATATATATAATTGTGTATGTTCATATTCAAACTAAAAAAGATATCTAGCCACAGGCTTATGTGCTCTCAATTGCAACTGATATACATATAATATGGTTAGGTATTAATTCTTTATATTCGCATAAAGCATATATTGCAGAAATGTCTTGCAGGTGTTATGGGGCTGTAGCATTTATACTTGGCGTTTCGCTAGATAGGCCGTTAGCTGTTTTTGAAGTTGTTTTAAGGCTGTCAGATACAAGTACTACGAGGCAACAACATCCGGAGAACATTTCTCCGATGTACTACGATCGTGAAAACCTACATACAATGTCTCTTTTTGCCAGAAGATGAAAAAATAGGATTTCGGAATTTTCACTTTTTAATAGTACTAGTAGTCTGGCCACTCTTAGCAGCTGCCTCTCTTGATCTCTGCAACAATAAACACTTTGTAAATATAATTACGATGTATTAGAATATCAACTTCCTAAACACCTCCGCTTTCTTTTTCTCTCACAGAATGTGCCAGAACATCAGGCACAAGCTCTTGTGCCTTAGAATCCAACAGCTTTCCAAACCTTTTCTGTAATAATAATTTAAAAAAAAACCTTAATATTTCTGTGATACATTGCCTACATTCAAAATAACTTACTAAAGACTTTGCAGTCGTACTCTCCGTATTCTAAAAAGAACATTTTTTTTTAATTAAAAAATTTAAAAATAGGCGAGAAATAACTAATCATAAAACAAATACACAAGAATGATGCTCACATTTAAACAACTGACAACAAGCACAATAAGTTAAATAGCACAGTGCACTGCTTGAGCAATACAGTAATACGAGTATACGAGTCTGTCACATTCATGAGGTCAAACCATTTAGATCTTTGCCGGTGAGACAAACGTAAATCCCGGTTCCTTTTTCAGCAATAGTACTTTAGAAAAAACAGTTAAATTTATACGACAAAACAATGACTTCCGTCAAAAGTTAAAGTACACTAGGAGTATATCTGTGGTTTGCTACAGGTCCGCTGCTAGCCACCACACCACCCGGTACAATACTGATTCCCACTCACTCTATTCTGTTGACATTTTCGTCAGGTCTCGGCGACCCTGGCTAAGTGCAAAAAGTGCCAATATCGGTTTTCGTCAAGTGGAGAAAATTAAGATGTAAGAAATTGCTAAAAATACGGAATTGATTAAAATCCACCATAAAAGTTTGTTGAACTACCAAGTACTATATGCATATAACTGTAGATATTTTTTGTTCATTATATCAAAAACCCGTCTGAGTTTGAGAAATTTATCGCTTTTGTGTAATGCATTATTATCTACCAAGTACAAGTTTCGTTTGATAGCTCTGAAAGTATTCCTACTCATACATTTTCTAACCATGTCGACACCTTTATCTAAATCCTTAGAACAGTACATGCCAGTAGCAGGCAGATTATGTAATATCTCTAAAAGTGCCTTCCCTCCTATCAGACGACTTATTCCTTTTTTCTTCGTAGCTTCAGTGGACGATGGCTACGAAGAGTGGTTCGGTCTTTGATCAACAGGGAACATACTGTTTTGTCTTCAGCTTGGCTTTTCCCTTTCTACTGCTTCCTAGTCCAGTTACTACAACGGAAGGCTGCTTATCACCTTCACTTTCTTCAGTTGAATGCAATATCTGCTTTATTTTGCTGCTCTATAGGAGTATCATTTATATCCTTTTCATCTGTAAGGGTATCAACAGGCGGTGGAATACATACTGCGTCTGTTGGACCATCTTCCACATCAGACATACCTTCTAAAATAGCTTCCAATTGCAGAATAGAAAGTGCTCTTTTCATTTCATAACTTTCCGCGAAAGACATTGCTGTAAT
The DNA here is from genome assembly GCA_031763485.1 of Osmoderma eremita. Taxonomy (NCBI): domain Eukaryota; kingdom Metazoa; phylum Arthropoda; class Insecta; order Coleoptera; family Scarabaeidae; genus Osmoderma; species Osmoderma eremita. Next base: position 17,447 of record JARFOC010044475.1, on the reverse strand, counting down.
TTTTTTAAATAATTTGTACGTTAGCAAAAAAGTGATTTGTGCATACCTCACTCCTTGGAGGTGTATCAAACTACAATATAACAACGTTTGCGAACACCGCAGGAACAACAACGTACAAACTGTTTTTATAAGTTTTTTACAGAAACGCAGTAACAAAGCAAATTATTATGTGCGTACGATATTCGATCACTACTGCAACTAGAATGTATCACAAAATATACAAGAAAACGAAGGAATAATATTTTATGACACAACAGTTTCTGTTCATGCATTACGCCAAAGTATCGATAACGAAACTTTAAGTTCACACGGTTGTAACTGTAATCCACAGAAAAATAAATAACTTCTCAGTCTAAACACTTACCCATTTACTAATAAATATGTCAGGCATAGCCCAATCACTTATTAGATACTTTACGATATCTTATATTTATTTCCCTAAGACAGGACGACGTTGCCTAAAAAGATGATATTTTAAAAAATAATTCCCAGAATAGGTTATTTTAGTTAGGATTTCCATGACAGAATTTGTTGATTTAACACTTTATTGGTATATAATACATAACTAGAAAATATAAAATAGTGGCAGGCAGAATCATGAAAACAAAATACACGATAATGTTTTGTTACCGATGCTTTGGCCATTAATGGGTTAACCAGAAATACTACGCCTTTCTAGGTTCTACTGACGATGTTAACTTAATTGCCGAAATACGTATCTACAAGCTCTATCATTCATTGAGGTGATACGAGGTATTTTTTATTTTAGTAGGTACCACAAAAGTTTCTCTTGTTTCAAATTTGGGGTCTAAGACAACAATCATAAATTCAAAAATAAGCTGTTGTCGCTTTTTTATATGAATGTGGAATTAGAAAAGATCATGACATTTGCACTTCTGTATCAAAATAACCAACTGGCTTAATAATATTGGTAATAAAAGCAATTTTTTTGAATTTTAAAATTTTGTTTCACGTTGTTGTGTCAAATGTCATAAGAAATAATAACAGTAATTGTAATAAGTATCTAGCGTGATAATTTTGCCATCTATTATTGAATTATATCATATTGTCTCTCAACTGCTAAAGTTTCCTCATTGACTTGCCCAACTAAAGATTTATAGAAGATTTTATAGTATTACTAATTGTAAGATGTCATGACATCATTTTTTACTTTTTAAGGAACAAAATTATTCGACGTACTTCAGTGGCGTACAATTAATCAAAGTGCTCTCGTATATACTACATATGTATTTTTTAGATTTGTTGAATTCCATCTGGCTGCTGCAGCACTAGTGCGTGAATATTTTCAGTATGCCGCCAGTTGAAAATATTTCAAACAAATTCTAAACCTAGTTTAAAGTGTGGAAAACAAAGTTAGAAATTCCAAATAAAATTTTGGCTTGTATTTTGTACAGTACACTATGAAATCGCGTCTTTTCCGGTTATCAATGCCGTATGGGATTTTAAATTAATTTAATTTTCATTTTTAACGAACATTATAGGCGGTGGTTTATTGCTGGAATCACCATACTAGCAAAAGCAATGAAAGGGGTACAAGGATTAAAGACGGACTGGAGTTTCTGCCTACCAGGCGTCATCATCGTCTCTCCGAATGCTAAACCCACTTTCATCGCTAATGCATCGCCGAACTTATTGCAAAATGTCCCAGCTACTTGCTTGTGCAACGACATACTCCATTTAGGGGACACCGATCAAACACACAAGCCACCGAGACAAATGCAATAGGGCCAGTCGTGGCGCAAGCAAGTGGCTGGGACATTTTGCAATAAGTTCGGCGATGCATTATGGATGAAAGTGGGTTTAGCACTTGGAGAGACGCTGATGACGCCTGGTACACAGAAACTTGAGTCCGTGTTTAATGCTTGCATTCCTTTCATTGCTTTTGCTAGTATAAACCATGCGCCCATAATGGCATTTTTTTCGGTTAATTAACTGGTTAAATAACTGGTATTAACGTTTAAAACAAGTATCCTCTTCTATGGCAAACCCCAACACGTTGGATATCTGTTTTCAGTTTAGGAATAGTATGTGGTTTGTTAGCATGAAACTTGGACTTTACTTGAGTATTAACCCCAGAGGAAAAGCTTAAGATGGCATCAAGTCGCAAAGTCTGGGCAGCTAATTAACGTGAACATTTCTGGAAATCACTCGACCAAAAAAAAAACGTTGTCTTAACAAATCGATGGTTTATTTTGCTTTACGGTATCATTTTCTTGAACCACATTCCTTCGAGGTCCATATCGTCCAATTGATCACACAAAAAGTTCGATATCATGCCACGATATCTCTCCATTTAAAGTTAAAGTTAAACTCGTTCTCAAAAAGAACGGTCCAATGGCACCTGCAACCCATAATCCGTACTAAGCAGTAGCTCTTTGCATTGGTTTTCCATTAATAGCAGAAAGATTTTCTTTGGCCCAGATTCGACAATTCTGCTTATTAACAAAGCTATCTCAATTACTGGTTCTGCTAATGTTCAATTGTTGAGCATGATGACATCTTAATGTTTCTGGATTCTCATTGGTAGGCTCTTTGACGACTGTAATGCTTTCGGCCGATCGCAGAGGACGAGAATCCGGTAGAGTTTGTTTGTTCATAACCGAACCAGTATTCTGAAATGTTTTAATTGATCTTCGAACGGCGGACTCATTATGTGAAATATAGATACCAACAATTCCACGCACCTTTCGAACTGTACTCGCATAACTTTCGCCAAATTTGTGATGTGTTAAAATAACATGTTCTTCTTTTGTATAGCGAACCATTTTTAATAACCTCAACGGCTGCAGATGAAAAATGTCAAATATTAGAGTTGTTAAATATAAAAAAAAATTGTGGAAAACTTAAATATGGGGTACCCGATAGGCGACCAGTTATAATACAAAAGTTAAATCCTAAAAAAATAATATACTGTCATGCTAATTAGCTACTATATAGTAAAAACAGCTTCTATATAAATCACAAAAATTAAATTCTTGTTCATACGAAGTGTGTAAATTAAGTAATAAAACTGATATTTTTAAATATTTTTATTTGAACATTATTACAATTGAACGTTGTCTCCCTCAAAATAACTCCCTTGGGAAGCCACACGTCGTTGGAGACGGTTCTTCCATTCCTTATAGCAGTGCTGGAACTCGGATATTGGAACTGCCTTTAGCTGGTCGGTTACAGCTCCTTGAATGTTTTCAAGTGTCCCAATATAATGTCCCTTCAGATGAATTTTCAATCTTGGGAAGAGGAAAAAGTCACAAGTCAGGTGAATAAGAAAGCTGAGGACCACAGAAATATTTTTACTGGCCAAAAACCGTTTATGGAAATTGCTGTGTAACAAGGTGCATTGTCATGATGCAGGATCCAATCGTTCTTGATAGACCGTATGACCCCCTTTTCGGAGTCCTTCGGGAATCTCTCGATAAAAATGTTGATTAACTGTCTGACCTTGAGGTACGAACACTTTGTGAACGAGTCCCTGGCTATCAAAGAAACAAATCAGCATCCTCTTAGTCCCTCATTTGCTCATTTTTGCTTTCTTGGTTTTTCGAGAGCCTGAAGTGTGCCATTCCGTGCTCTGGCGTTTTGTTTCCGGGTAATACTCGAACACCCAACTCTCATCAACAGTAATGACACGTTCCAAAAATATTTCATTATTTTCAATCGATTCTAAAAAGTCAACACACCTTTCCTGATGTCCCTTTTTTCCTGCGAAAGGTGTTTTTGGAACCATTTTCGAGCAAATTTTTCTCATTTCCAATTCATTGGTCAAAACTTGATGAGCGGTGGTGTGAGACAAATTCAACTGTTCCTTGATCATTCTGACCGTCAACCGTCGATCTGAACGCACAAGATCTCGGGTTTTGTAGGCATTGCCATCGGTTCTTACAGTTGAAGGCCTTCCGCTGCGTGGCGCACCTCCCATCGACTCTCTTCGTTCTGAAAATGCCTTAAACCACTGAAAAACCTAGGCTTTTGACAAAACATTCTCTCCGTAGGCCTGCTGAAGTTTTGCAAAAGTTTCTGTTGCAGATTGCCCAAGTTTGAAGCAACGCCGTTGCTCGAAATTGATGTCTTTCATTTGTAGAACGCACTACAAAAACCGGGTTCACGGAAAAACGACAACGGACACAATTACAATGTCCACTTGTCGCCCCTCCATGTCCCGTGCTTCCGGTGTTGCCATATCAAACGCTACGTTGTCAGTCTCATTACTTAATTTACTCACCTCGTATAAAATGGATATATCACAAGTATGTGGATGACTCATTCCCTGCAGCATTACACATTATGTCAGCACAGCTTCAAATAAATAACTCTTGGGGTGATTAGATGGATGGTTTATTTTATTGTTTATTCGAACTGGTGATGAGTTGCACTGTACCGATTATACTGTCAAAGATGTTTGGACAAATATATTGTAATAGTTATAATTATAACACATTTGACAAAATACATATACGTTACACTGTGTGTACCATTAAAAAAAATAAAAGTATACATTTTTGTTATAGAAACTATGTATCATAAAACCTTTTCAATATATTTTCGTCAAGTATCTTTGATAGTACAATTTATAGTATATAAATATAGTATATTTATACTATAGTGTTTATAGTAAAATACTAATAAATTGTATTAATACTAACAATTTAACAATTTATGTATTGATTAAAAACTAATAACAGATGTTAAAACCGTTCTTTCGGATTTGTAACTTCGTTCATCTTTACAGAGTTCGAGCAGAATTGAACGGTGGTGCTTGGTGTCCAGAAAATCCGGTCACACCTGAAGGTACTGAATACCTGGAAATCGATTTGCATACTGTCCATGTAATTACGGCCTCTGGAACGCAAGGGCGTTTCGGTAATGGGCAAGGCGTAGAATACGCAGAGTATTACAAGTTAGAATATTGGCGCCCTCGTCTTTCGAAATGGATAAGGTACCGCAATCGTAACGCAAACGATCTTTTACAAGGAAACATCAACACTTACATAGAGGCTAAAGAGAATCTAGCTCCACCCATCTTGGCGAGCAAAATACGCTTTTTACCGTTTAGTTATCACAAAAGAACCGTGTGTATGAGGGTGGAATTGTACGGATGTCGTTGGACCGACGGTATTGTTAGTTATTCAATGCCCCAGGGAGATAAGCGGGCTAACAGTTGGGAGTTTTACGACAACGCCTATGACGGCCACTGGGACGGCGAGAAGCTCTTTAACGGACTTGGTCAGCTAACGGATGGCATAACCGCACCCGACGACTTCAAGGTGCCGTACTACGACCAGGCGGTGGAAGGCTGGGTGGGTTGGAAGAACGAGACGCGTGAAGGTCCGATCGAGATAATTTTCGAGTTCGACAAAGTGCGCGAGTTCACCTCCGTAGAAGTCCACTGCAATAATCAGTTTATGAAGGACGTACTGGTATTCTCGAGGGCGAAAGTGTTATTCAGTGTAGGCGGAAAACGCTACAAAGGGGAACCCATAACGTACGACTATATCGAGGATAGAATTTTCGACACAGCACGCAACGTCTCGATAAAACTGCACCATCGCGTGGGGAGATTCGTCAAGCTGCAGCTGTACTTCGGAGGGAAGTGGATGCTTATAAGCGAAGTCACGTTCAACTCGGTGATCGTTACTGGCAATTTTACGGAGGGCGAGGAGGATGAAATGGAAACGCAACAAAAAGAACAGATTATGACCGCGGAAGGAACGGACGGTAAAAATGTAGTGAGTGCTGTGAACACGCCTTCGGGATTAGGACAATATTTAGGAGTTGTAGTTGGACTGTTGTCCGTGTTAGCTGTTCTAATGGTGGCCGTAGTCGCTTTTATAGTGATACAACAGCGTCGGTACAAATCCTCTCCCAGACCTTCTCAAGTACCGAGCGGTTGCGATAAAGCTGCTTTGTACAGGGAGCCGAGCGTCGGCAGACTTCCCTGCAGTTCGGATTATGCAGATGTGAGGGATCCGGAGTACGCGGTTCCATTGCAGGCGCCCCAGACACCGAGAACGCTGCCGCCTTTGCATAATTTCTTCCCGAAACCGCCACCGGTTCCGCCGCCACCAGAAAGGTACTACGCGGCCACGGAGATATGCAATGCGGGCTTTATACCGCCACCGCCGCCCTTATCAACTCCCCCGCCAGTGCGAATAGGCAGACAACCAAGATATATGTCGAATTCCACGAAAACTTACGTAGGACCCTAAATATCTCCACACTGTGATATAGCTATGCAAAATCCACTTTGGTTGTTTTACTAAATGGTGAGTAAACTCTTCCTGTCAAACTTACAGAAAAGATACATTGCATAAAAAATTTCTTGTCCACAAAATTACCAAGACTATAAATTTTACAAGTGAAAATATGTAGGAATGTTCTAAGCAATACATGGCTAATTAGTATTAATCATGAAAATAGAAATTAAAAGTTAGAAAAAGAAAAAAGAGACGTTAAATCACTTAGTGACCCTTTTGTTTGTCATTGCTCCACCATTACGAACACGTTTAGGCCATCACAGACGATTTATTTTTTTTTAATATTAAACACAAGGAAGTGTAGATCCAAACACTGCACTTTCCTAAATAAGTATTGCATATACACCGTTCAAATGTACTTATCTCTGATTTTTGTATCAAAGCGTTCACTCTAGACGATGTTTTCACATTTTAAATTAAAGGAACTGTAGAGAGCGAACAAGCAATTTTATAACGTATAAGATATGCATTGGTTTTACAGTGATATAGCCATTGTATTGTTAGGAATGCAACAGTGTCTCGATGCAAATCCCGTTTATGAAATATTTTGACTGCGTTTAAACTTACTATACTCTGCAGTGGAACAGTGATTCAACAGAATGATGTATTCAATATGCAAGCACTTAAAGAAATATTGGGATGAAATACGTAATAAATAATATTTTTGGACAAAAAGTGTTTGGCCGAATAATTTGCAGGGATTATGAGATAAGATTTTTGAAAAATGGCGATGCATTATTCCAAACTTATTGAACAATGTTTTACAAAAATTTTATGATCATCTAGGACTATCTTTACCAGATGAAGAACTTCGAGAAATATTATCAAGAATTTGCTTAAGTATTATAAAAATTTCCTTTAATTTAAAGATTCAAAAATGTTTACAATTTGCGTTTCGTTCATTTAATATTCATTGTGGGTTTTTTTATGTTATTTTGTGTTCTTAATACAAATTATACTTACTTACTTAATCCTGAGCATTTATACCTTTCGATGTAAAGCTATGTTGGAGTTTAGTTTTGGTGTGTAGAGTCCATCTTTCGTTTCCATTGTTTTCTATCCACTGGTCTCTGTTTCACTTCCTCCAACCTTTCCGCAGTTGCTCGGATTCTTTTTCTAGGTCTTCCGCTTCCCATTCTTCCCTCTTCTTTTGCTTCATAAACGTGTTTCACCAACCTTTCTTCCACCAAATCTCCCCTTCTAATTATAGGTCCTAGCCACGGTAGTTGTGCTTGGCCTACAGTTGTTTGAACATGATCAATATTGAAAATTTTCCAAAGAATTTTCTTCCTAATTTTATATCTTCTTGTTTTTCCTCCTATTTTTCTTAGGAACCTACTAGTCTGACTTGTTGTGTCGTATATGTTGTTGATAATTCACATTTACATGTCAACGTTGGCGTCTTTCTTCTTTTTGACTATTTTCGTATGTATTTCTGTGGGGACTTCTGTTTTTACAAGAAATTTGTTTTTATAACATTGAAAAATGTACAAGTTTTTGATAACCTTCCATTGATTCCATCATCCAAATTTCCTTATTATGGATTAAGTATTACTCCTGGGTATTTATAATTATGCACTTGTTGTCTTTGTTTATATTGTGTTTTTCTTTATTTTTCTTGATTATCATAGCTTTGATTTCCTGTATGTTCATCTTCATGTTTCTTTTCTTAAGTTATTTCTCAAATCCATTTAAATTGTGCTGTAGCTGTTTTTCCATTTTCCCAAAATTATCAAATCGTATGCGTAGACTAGTTAATCTTATTAAATTTATCCTCCCGTATTCTGCTTTATAGATTTTTAATTTTTGTCTCCATTTTTTAACTACATCATGAAGTACCAAATTAACGAGTAGTGGGCTCAATATGCGTCCCTGTCTCAGGCCTGTTTGCTGGTCAAATTTGTTGACTTTTCATTTCTAGCTCATAGTTTTCCGTAATTTCATAGAAACGATTTACACTGTCGATTAGGTATTGCTCTATTCCTCTGTTCTACATATCTCTTCTTTTGACGATATCGAACGTCTTTTCCACAACTATAAAATATAGGTGTTTTCCTATTTTAGCGCCCGTCTCACATATCTGTATTACTATAAAAATGTTATTGTTTCGTATTTTGTTTACTCCTAACATTCTTGGGCTGCTTTTTTATATTGTATATATATTCTTCTTCTCTCACTTTTCTTGTAATTTTCTAGCTCTTTTTGGCATTTTATTCTTCTATCTTCTTTTAGTTTATATATTCGGATTTCTTCTTTATCTTTCTTCTCTTTTCTTCTCTTCATATTGACCAAATTATATTTTACATTCACATTACTTGTTTCATCTAACTTCCTATAGCTTTGGTTGATTGATCAGAACAAGAATATCTGTTTGGCAACGTAATTCTTGCTTCGATGTAACTTTCATTTAAGAATTTCCCTTGTTCATTTTGTTAACTCTCCACATACCTAACGTCGATATTCTTACCATTGTTTGATAGAAAATGCTAATTAATCATTATTACAATTAGAAAATATTTTGATTTAACATTTCTATTTACAATTGCTATACCTTTACCTAAAGATCACAAATCACAATATTTTCTGAACTTGTATACCACGTTGCGTGATCGTACAGCGTACTATGTAGTGTACAGTAAGTTTAAGTCGAAGTATTGCATAATCGTGATACGCATGCGACAAACCATTGCCTTTTTAACAGTACAACCGGTATACATAATTATTCTAAATGTAAACCTTTCAATGAATTTTTGTCAAAGAAATACTTTCCATGGAATCCTAAGTGAAAACTAAATAAAATATAATATTGTCACTGCATGACAGTCACAGTGTCGATTGCAGATAAATTACTACCACAGAATTGATAGCGTATTTCATTTATTTGATTTGAAATTGAATAATTCAGCACCCAACTTAATTTTTCCGTTTTGCGTCTGTCATGCTAATCGCCGTCAAGCCATGCCAAGTCCGAGGCTTTACCGTATTGATACATAAGTAGTTTATAATCACAAAATTTATTTGCTCTTTAACCTAATATTTGTCAATCGTTAAAATGTTAGCCGTAACTGAATAAAATCAACTATATCATGAATAGATAGATAGATATAGTTTATTGTCTACAATAACGATTACATACATTATCATGTACTGCTTAATTACATACATAGTGTAAAGTCAATAGGTAAAATATAATATACAATATAAGATATACTAATGACACAGAGTTCTGCTGGTTGTTTTTGATTGTAATCATTCATTTGTTAGACATTTTTAGTTATTTTTCTAGCCTCTAGATATTTCCATTAGAAATTCATGCCCTTCTCGAAGGATATAAAAGCATAAGAGGTGACTTACATATTAAGCTAATATACATTAGTTCTAAACAAAAAAGTTTTAGCCATGCTCTTGGAAGCTATGTCCTTCTGTGCACCGAACTTGGTCTAATTTATTCTGTAAAAATATATGGAAGTATTCTTTATAGGAGAAATGAAATTAGAAGATGCTACTCATATTTAGTAACAAGTTATGTTCCTGTTATAGCCCAATTTATGTACCTATGTGTTTATTATTAATTTTAAAGAAATAAACATAAATACATTTGTTTGTTTCTTTGTTGATTTGTTGGACTATATCGAATTCAAAGAGGATTGAGGGCATGTATCAGTAGCAGGTAGATAAGAAATGGTATTACCACTAAAATACGATTATTTACTCTTAAGCTAATGATAGCAGGAAAAGTATATGTGTTTATATGTAAAATACAGAGAGAAATATCTTATGCATAATGTAAAATAAATTACCGTAAAGTGAGGCTACTTTGTCACATATTTTGAGGTGTTTGTGCGGTATATTTTTTTTGCGTTAGTCTTTCAAATAACCTCATCTGGTGGCTTCATCTTTCGCCTATTTTTTGTAAAAAATTGAAGTCAAAATGTTTAATATAAACGTGTATAGGTGCAAAAAAAGATGTCATAAAGTAACCCCAAGAGTCGGGGTTACTTTGTGACAGCTACATATTTCTATTGAAATCAAAGGAAAATAGCTTTACGGCATAAAGTAACCTCTGTACTGATTTTAGAGAAAAAAACTTGTAAATCTCTAGGCATGGAATATGCTTGTTTTCAATAAAAATACGCAAAAAATTAAAAAGTGAACATTTATTTGCAAAAATAGAAATCTTGGGAGTAATTAAAAAAAAACGTTTAAATTACCCAACATAAAATTTTGGAAATATAAAAAAAAATTAAACAGTAACGAGAATATGCTCTAACTCAGGAACATCGGATAACGCTCCATTTTCGCGTCGTTTGGGAATTCCAATTCGCATGATTATTAATAAAAACGAAATTATAAAGTCCTCAAAAGGATGTCATATTAACACTAAAATAATGTCTACTATTGTGCTTCAGTAAAAACTTATATTTGATAAGAAATCCTCTGTAGAACTCTTTCACCCACAGAAAGTTTCCTAAAGTTTTCTACTGTCATTCATTGAATTTGATTGTCAACTAAGTCAAGCCCAGACCATGTGCGCGTTTAGAGCAGGAACTTAACCCTATGTTTGACAAGTGGCGAACATGTTCTAGTTTTCTAGTTTAACCTTAGAATAGGTCTGGTTCGGCTATAAAACCGACCAAAGAAAAGAAAGAGATTTTTAATGGACCTGTTACAATGTAACCCTATGTGTCACAAAGTAGCCCCACTTTACGGTACAGTGAAAACAACCTGTTCTTAAATGGCAAATCAATAAATAATTAAAGTTACCGAATTAGAACAATAATATCACTTACTACCTTTTCTTACCATTGATTTGTTTATTACTATCCGTAACTATAGTTTCAACGAGTCGTTGTCAAGCGGTATATTACGGTACGTTTGAAAATGACTCTTAGGAGTTGAAACTATAGTTACAGGTAGTAACAAATGAATTAGTGGTAAAAACGTTGTAAGCGTTTATTATTGTTTTAATTATAATGGTAAGTAACGGTCAGCACCATCGAATAGTTAAAGTTACTTATTAACATTTTCCATTGGATTTATTTTATAGTAATATTTATTCTGTGATATTAACTTTACTAATTGTTTTTGTTTGTTTCAGTGCGATATTATCGACCCAAAAGGCTGAAGACTACCAAAAGTATTGTTTATTTAAGAGTAATTGTACAGTATTGCTTCAATAAGACAATCTGTCACTATGTGGTACTATGATTAGTTATTAGATGTATTGTAAATACGTGAAATGAAATATTATATACACATTATTATTTAAATATTATGTCTAAATTTGTACATATCCCAAATACTTAAATATAAAGAGCCTTTTCTTCATAGTACTTTGTTGTTTTATTGCACCCTTAATCCAGAAACAATACAAAGCATCATAACAGTAGGAAAGCAACATTTCTTATCTTTCTAAGGTGATTCAGCAACGACTGTGTGTATCTACCTATACTCTGTTCACCGAATAGATGCTGTGATCACGTGATGATCATGTATCGTGCACATGCAAAGCTGGTTTACGTTGGAAAACATAAACATAGTTAATTCCATCCAATTATGACTATTTGTAACCTATTTCCGAAACATATTCGTCTTTATAATGAAAATCAAACTTTCATTTTATGTCTTTGCTGTCTATTACAATTATTATTTATTTATTTTTTTGTTTAGGTGCTTGTTTTATGGTTATTTTTATGGTTATGGAAAAATGATTAATAAAAATTATGTGATTAGCCACCTTAAAATATCAACACTACAAAAAAGACAACACCAAAAAGCGTACTCAACGTTCGGTATATTGTACATTTATTATAAATACAAAGTATATTGACACTGTTACCTTTCCCGTTATATTTTATGTGCTAATAGCGTCTTAAAAAAGACACAAATATCGAATATAGAGGAAAAAGACGAGATCAAAACTGAAATGAATAAATACACGACAGCGCAGAGGAATAAAGGAATTATGTTGTGGTTATGTTTGGTTATATGTAAAGATTGGGCGTCCTTGGTATGCTATACAGCCATGTATTATATATTTTGTTATACATTTTAAATCAAGAAATTTTATTTATTATTATCTTTCTGCCCTATTTTAGCAGTACAATTGTCGAATTTGTTTTTAGCAATAAACAAACAGAAATCTAATTTTAGAACTTATCATTATAAGTTAAGTATAAATGCTATTTTCATCCTTATTTCAAAGGTCAATAGCATCATTGGAATAATCGCTTCTTGGATTTTAAACGGCCGCCTTTTAATACGATTTTAAAATTTAGATCGTTTGCAATCCACGTTTCGGGAGTTCTTACCAACCAATAGAAAGCTTAGTTTTCGTATCACGCATTGGTCACGCATTTTTTGTGCACCATCTGTTCGGTGAATAAAGAATTAAGTAGAGAATTTAGAGGGATATCCCTTTGTTTCTACTTTTATACAATATACCCTGGAGGTAATATAAATTTCCATTATTAATTTATTAGAAAAAAAAGATATGAACTATGTTGATAAGACTGCAAGTTGTATATCAAAAGAGCCTAAAGCTGTCACGCATGATTTATCATTGCAATTTGCTAATGTATCCGAAGCCACGCATCTAATTTGGTATATTTAGCAGCACTTAATTCCACAGTCGTAAATTCTAGTCGGAAATTTTAATGTCATGCATCATTATAAATTTAGTGCTTACCGACTTTCCCGTAAATCACGGCTCAGATTTTCATTAAAGCTACCAGACCCAAAGATGCGCAAAATAAATGAGAGAAACACAGTCTAAAATAGGGTCCTGCTTTCACGCGGATTGGTGCTGACATTAATTCTTCAAATTAATTATTGCTTTGGCAATATTATGACTAAGCACCGGAAACTGAAACATTGTAATAAAATACGTAGTTCAACAGATGTATGATAGATTAGTGGCTGGAATCTGTCCGTCTTTCTAGTATAGGACATTAAACAGAGCTCTGAAAATGAAACATAAGTGTGCATTTTGCTCAATGTAAAATTTAAGAACCAGAACAACTTTCGGCAAGAACTGACTACATTTCTAATGCAAGCGGTTCACATTATGAACAGTTCGTTGGAGATTCTCAATTGCGCGTGCTGGCAATGTTTACCTAAGTAATTTTCGGTTTAGATAAGTGGCTTGAAGTACGGTGGGAACAGTGATACAACGTTGAAGAGTTTGAAGGAGTTTGTGTATTTGGGGTCACAGTATTATCGAAAATTATTAATCTAAGCTATTATACTTGTACTCACTAATGCGTTTTAGGATATATTCATATTTTGTACAGACATACAGTGTTCGTGGTTGTGCATGCTTAGAACACAACAATATTTAAAATCTAAGTAGGTATTTATGTATTTGAATTGAGGAACAAGGCAACGAATATTGTAAGTGTCATTTAATACGTATTTTTCGGTATTTAATCGAGAAAAAAATAATGTATAACCATTTACAGAATACGCTCTACTGAACACCAAGGCCGTAGCTAGAATTTTATTGGGGGGGGGGGTTCATAAAATTAGACCATGGCATATAACAAATATTTATTTTATAATTATTAAAAAATATGAACGAAAACCTAATATTACAAAACAAATTGCAATCGTCTCTCTTTATTTGCAGCAAATTGTGTTATTACATCTTCCGGATTGATTTTAATGTGTCGATGAAGACTCCTTAATGCCGTCCTGTGAGACGATCTTGGTCCGTTGCATTTCTCAAATACGTTTTAAGTCGTTTTAAGGAAGAAAATGTTCTTTCGGGTGTTGCAGTTAAACATTGGGAAATAATTCAGAATTGCATAAACTCAAACCTGCTATTGCTGTTTGCTGACGTTCCATTTTATCAACAGCTGCCCATTTTGTTTGCCATAATAAACATTCGGAAGATAAAGTATCCAAATTCAAAGAAATGGAATATATTTCAAATTCATCTTGAAAGAAATGAGAATTTGTACACACAGATGGTAATAATTTATAAAGAGATGACACAACCGATTTATGTTTTAGAAACCTTGGTTCTAGCTGTTAAATGAAGTCATCAAAAAAGGGTATCGCAATGGCAATTCTATAATATTCTTCTGCAGAAGCTGCCTGCACATTTACTAGATTTTTGGCGCGAGCAGTTATCCTAGGAATTTTTATTTGTTCATCCACGAATTCCATAGGCTTTTCCGCCTTTTTAAAAATTTTGACAAACACTGCTTCCATATCCCTTCGCTGTTGTTTTTATTAAAGTAAGAACATTATCCACATGCTTTAGTGCTTCTATTAGATCACAATTAGTTGTCTGCAGTATTTTACATAACGGCAAAGTATGTGAACAAATTTCTGAAGTGGTGCACATGCTTATTACGAAATCGCCACTCACTATGGTTTTTAAGAATTGTTGAGCATTTGATGATGTTTCTATATCAGACGCCAATTCTAAATTTTCAAGGGTTTCTATTATTGCTGGATATATTTCACAAAATCTAATTAGCCCGTCATGATTTTCCACCCATCTAGTTTCACACATCGCGGTTAATTTTTGCCATTTTGCTGAAGGAAATTTTTCTTTTATATTATTTTTTAACAGCCCAGTTCTTTTTGCAGAAAACTTTAAGAAATTAGCGACAGACTTAATGGTACCAATACAGTTTCTTATTTGTTGAACTTGGCATGAGTGGGCAAGTGCCAGATTTAAGGAATGTGCGCTGCAATGAATAAATAGAGCTCATGGATATTTTTCGCGAATTATAGCTTGAACCACTCATGGCAGCAGCACCATCGTATCCTTGTCCTACCATTTTATTTTCGTCAATTTCCTCGTAATTTTCTGAAAAGGTCTAGTTCATTCTATTTTTATCTTTGTAATTATATTATTCTACCTACCAAGCAACCTTTTTTTACAACTGAAGAGGTAGGCGATTTATTATTTTCCGTTCCGAAAATCCGAGAAATGCATTATAAGTTACGACTCCATTCTTGACTGCTTATATGAATATCTTGTAACGTATTATTTAAACATACAGTTTTTTGTGTATTGCGAATTTTCGGGGGAGGGGGGGGGTCAGCCCTTAAATCTACGGCCTTGTTGAACACTACAAATTTCAATTCGGATATCGTATTACTTAATATAGCTACTACACACAGGCTTGCGCCTTAGTATGGCAAAGCTCGATATATCCCTCACAAGATAAGATATCAAAAAAAGTTATTTACTAAAAATTGTAGACAGGCTTAAACTTAACATTTTAAAATTATTTACATATATACAGCGTGTTTCAGAAGTTAATTTTATATGAAAATCACAGATCCAAGGTCTTGTATACTGCAAACGACACTGTTTGAAATTTCTCTTTTACAAACATAGATTTTTGATACTGATTCACTCTTATAGCAAAGTTACATTTTTTCAAAATTGCCAAAACTCAAATACATTCATTTCTCAATTATTTTAAATGGATCAGCCTGTATTTTATATCACAAAAAGAAAGAATAGTTTAGTTACTTTCATTTTTATTAAGCACTCTCTATATCTAGTCATTAATTTCTAACATATTTTAAAGTCTTTTTAGAAAAGTGAGATTTTTTGAAATTATTTTAATAAAACGAGTTAATCGTGGAAAAATGACAGTAAAACTTAAGACTGTCTTCGTTACTAGCTACGAAGTTATGTAGTTGGACCATATTTTTGGGAAGGACGAGTGAAAGGTCAAGTTTATTTAGACTTTTTAGAAAATCATTTACCGTTGGTATTGGAAAATGTTCCCCTAAACGTTCGTCAAAGGATGTGGTATCTGCACGATGGAGCTTTGTTACTTCTTACTAGGTTCATACACGACCATTTCCTTCAAGGATAGAGGAACTAATTGAGTGACTAGCTCGATCACCGGAATTCACTAAAATTGACTTCTTCATGTGGTCATATGTAAGAAAAAACTTTGTACAGCAAACACCGCCAACTACACGGGGAGAAAAACAGAATAAGATAAGCATTCTCCATTATTAATTAGGAAATGGTAAGACATGTAAGACAACGGCTGATGAAGAACGGCTGCAATGTTTTATTTGTGGGTATTTTGAACATTTATTATAGAATTACATTGTAAACAGTTGGGTTAATTAATTAAATGTCAATCATTAGTGTAAGATATAAATGTTTGTATTTCGTAGTTGTATTAAACATTAACTCTTATTTCTCCACACCTAACTTGTTATATTAAAATAATTTTCAAAAATCTCACGTTTTAAAATACTTTAAAATATCTTAGAAATTAATGACTATAGGTATAGAGAGTGCTTAAAAATGAAAGTAACTAAAATATTCTTTCTTTTCATGATATAAAATACAGACTAATCCATTTAAAACAATTGAGAACTTGATGTATTTGAGTTTTGATTCGCCCTGTATTCGGTTTTGACAATTTGGAAAAAATGTCGCTTTTCTATAAAAGTGGGCCAATATAAAAAATCTATGCTTGTAAAAGAAAAATTTCAGACTGTGTTGTTTGCATTATAAAAGACTTTGAACTCACAGTGATTTGCATATAAAATTGACCATAACTAATGAAACACACTGTATAATGCAATGAAATTGTACATTGGCGGTGTGAGGCATGAGATTAATCTAAATCTAAAATAATATATAGGCTATCCCATTTAAGAAAACGTATGTTTGGTTCACCCTGGTCCTGTATACATGAAAATACTTTTAAAATGTTAAGTTTAAGACTGCCGACAATTTTCGTAAAAAACTGTTTTCTTGTATCTTATATGATAACGGATATATCGAACTTTGCCATATGTCATCCTGTATATATTCCAATTTTCTTTGAAACCCGAACCTTATATTGGCCTCGTACATAAAAATTACAAGTTAAGTGTGGCATTCCTTGTCTCTAGCAATAGAGTCACAAATACTAAGTAAAATTTGAAATTACATAAAGGACTTGAACTAGAATACCCAATAGTATTTATCTTTATTCAAAAATAATGAATATACGTGCATACGTACAACAAGCAAAAGATTTAATATCTCCCACTACGGACGGGAATTTATCAATAATACTCTCCGCTTGCCCTATAGCGCTTTCGGCTGTATTCGTATAATAAACACACTGTTCGGATTACTCCTTCCGCACAAGTATTAATTAATTCGGGACGACACGTGTTTCGGGAATACGT
>JARFOC010044466.1:0-22509 GCA_031763485.1 Osmoderma eremita | reverse complement strand
TCTTTTTGCTACATTTGCGGCGAATTGACATTTAAATATCAAAAACTGTCTTTCACACCTCTCCTTAAAAAGTGCTAAGAGCAGTATTTCAAGTGTAAAGTAGGCGATGAAGACAAAACCTGGGCCCCCCGTATTTGCTTTGTTAAGTGTGTCAGAATTCTTACAGCGTGGGCAAAATGTAAACGACATATGCCTTTTGCTATTCCTATGATTTGGAGGGAACCATCAGATCATATTACTGATTGTTGTTTTTGTCTAACAAATATACGTGGTATGACTTCTAAATCCAAACCTACTGTAAAATATCCTAATATTTCATCTGCGCTAAGACCAGTACCTCACAGTCCGGAATTACCTGTGCCTAAACCTCAACAAAACATGACACTAAGCGACGATGAAAGTGCTGATGATACCAAGGCAAATGGAGTTCTGCTATGTTTGCAGACTATTGCTGGACGCTGAAGAGAGATGTTTCTGATGCAAAGTACAGCCGAAAGTCATATATCACCACATTTTCCAAGTAAATATATCACTTTGTACGTCATTTTTAAATTATTTATACATATATTATACTTTCACAAAATTCCATTGCTTTGTCACTCTGAAACCCCGCCTGATAGAAAAATTCTGAAAACAGATGTGAGGAATAAGTGTAAAAAGTACTACCAAGTTCATCCACTTTACATCGTGGGACAAAATAAATCAGACATTTTATTGACCAGTGTTTTCAGTAGGTATGTTCGATTTGGTCATGGCCTTATACAGCCAAACGTATACACAAGCGCAATAATTATTTTCTTGTCGAATAGATGTATTTTCGAACATGCGCTTTGTGCATGTGTTTAGCTGCATAATGCTAAACACATGCACGCTACAACAAAGCGGCCGCCCGCTTGGTTGGAGACTTGATCTGTGTCCCTTGCATGTCTTGACTTATAACAACGATTTGGCGGATTTTCTATAAGGTCTACGGCGCATCAGCGATGAAAGTGGATCTAGCATCTCCCATCTCGAGTTCGCCTTTCATGCCTGCAACATTTTCAATGTTTTTACTCGGTATGGTCATTACTACAATAGACCATTAGTCTGTGGTGGCATTCTTTGTTATATTTGACGTTTCAAATGTTACGTCATGGTTAACCCCTTCTTGGAATCACTACATACGCAGTCCGAATATCTAGCGGAACTAATGGACCATGAGGTGTCCGAGCTATATCAGTGACGTTCTGATCAATCAAGTCGGCTGTTTCGTTGCGAGAACTATATGTCAATGGTTAGCTCTATTAGTGAAACATAGATGCCGCCAAGAGCAGTATTTTAGACGACCACAGGGATAACTAACACTACTGATACATTAGTCGAATTTACCGTGTCTGCCATATTGTTCGCCCCATATGGTAAAAACTTCCATTTTTGATTTCTTCAAAAATCTAGATCCCCTAAAAGTTGGTGCATGTTCAAAAACACGAAATGGACTACCTACTTGGAAGGGCGTCTGAAAGCGAGTTTTGGGTTTAGAGAAAATTGCATTAAAAAATTATAATTTTAAAGTGAAAATTATTTTTGACGAAATTTGGGTAACATTAGTTAGAATGTTACCCAAATTCAGTGAATGCGATTCAATTACGAAATCTATCTTCAACGGACGTTCAAAAAATTATTATTTCGCAAATTTGAGCTTCAACACAGTCTATGTATTGGTATTGTTAATAATTTTTATTAGGAAATGTAACAGCATATACACATACATATGTAAAACCAACTGCTTTAATTGGTCAACGGATTAATGGCACTTTGCGCCTATACAGTTCATTAAATTAAATATCTATATTTAGAATACTACATAATTCTATTATAACATCTATATATAGCACAAAATTATTTAACGTTGCAATTACCACATTCATATCTGATTAAATGGCGGGTTGCCCACATCACCACGCAAAATTGCTTGGAAATATTCACCCACACACATTCATTGCGTCATTATTACATCGACAATACCTAACACAACGTTGATAAGTACACTCGATATTATTTACCGATTTTTCAATATTACGCAATTCCTTTCGTCCGTTAAGTTGTATAGGTACAACGTCAGGCAATACTTTGCGCACGTCAATACTACTCGTTGTAATATGTATAGTATGCCCTGTAATATACGTTTCCTTGAAATCCTCCTAAATAATTATGTACTTGCAATTATTACACGTGTGTAAATGTTGAAAACACTAACAGGTTTTTTAAGTCATAGAGAGGTGTATTATTGAGCGAGGCTATAAGCTATTAACTGATAAACGGGACGTCATTTCCTGAAAACAGATATTATTAACCAGGTCTTCGAATCAAATTTAGTTCTTGAGATAAAAAAAAGTTGGGAATTTCTTATCGATATCTTTCAATGAATTGAATATGTATATTTTATTTGTGGATAAATTATTATCAACTTTCTATTTTAATTTCAAAATTGAAGTATATAAAATAAAATTAACGTGTATGTCTCTCACTGCTAACGGATAAAATATGGGGATGTAGCTCAGTGGTAGAGCGTTCGCTTTGCATGTGAAAGGCCCCGGGTTCGATCCCCGGCATCTCCAAGTTTTTTTTCCCCCCAAATCATTTATCAAAGTATCAAAAGTTTCTGTATACATTTTTTTATTTATGTATTAGATACCTACAGTAGTCAGCAAAAGCATTCATACATTTATTTCATATATAAAAATATAAAACATTACAAGGATTTAATATTTGACGGCCGTTAACCGCCTAGGCATTGCTTCTATTAGTTTTGCTGTATAATTTGGACCTATGTTGTTCCACTCTACTTTCAGCCTATTCTCTAACTCTGTTTTGTTTTTATATGATGCTTTTTGCTTTTTTATATGATGATTGCTCTGTTGGTCCAGATGATGCCACAGATTCTCTATGGGGTTGATGTCGGGTGATTGGGGTGGCGTTTTAAGAACCTTCGGAGTATTATGTAACAGCCATTCTTGTATCAGTCGCGCAGGATGTTTCGGATCGTTATCTGGTAGAAGCTGTAATCACCCCGGATTCGAAGTTTCTCTGCACTTTGATTAATATTTTCTTTTAATATGTTCAAGTAAACATATGCATCCATTATACCTGGAATAATGACCAAATTTCCCACCCCGTTTGCCGACGTGCAATCCCATACCATAACGGACCCATACCCGTGTGTAACAGTAGCTCTTAGGTGCGGTGCTCCTTCTTTAAAGCTTCCTCTGTTTTCCTTCATACTAGGTGACGTTCATCAGCCCAAACACACAATATTTACTTTCATCGGTAAAAATTACCTTATTCGAAAACTCTAAAGGAGCATTAACGTATTGCTTAGCAAACTCTACACGCTTGAGCCTATTCCGCTCATTGATGAATGGTTTTTTGATAGTTACTCTTGCCCTGAAACCTTCTCCATGTAATACTCTTCGCACTGTATCTGAGCTTACACATTTCTGAAAGGTGTCGTGAACAACTGCTGTCAATTTTGGCGCGTTAACCTTGGGATCTTTACGTAATTGTCTTTATACGTTTTACTGCTCGTTGAACACTGTTCAGATGGTTTTATCTTTATTGTGCGGTATAGAAAGCCCTATATTATCGCTCTACGAATACTTTTGCGTTGTGTTTTTGGTATGTGTTTTCTTAATAAATAGAAAAATGATAGTATTATAGATCTTCTATTTGGTTTTATATCATACAAATATATCTAATAGATGTATTTTCATGTAAACTCTTTGAAATTTCCATGTACTGTTACTGTATGAATACTTTTGTTGACTACTGTATATAAACACTCAACCAACTTAAATAATTCATATATTTATTTTTGAATGATTTAGCCAATGCTTAGAACCATTTATTTGTCAATAATCCAGAGTTTATTTCGTATACTTTCCGATTTTTTTATTCCTCCATAAATTTTCAGAGGCTATATTTCTTTTTCTTAAATAATATAAATTACATAAATAAATATACATGCACTTATTAATTATAAATTCTAAATTCCAAGAAACAAGAAAACACTATGGGAAACAACAAATAAATAAATTTATATTATTTGGTTTATTTATTTTATTTTTCCTGTTTTTAAAATGTTTGTTTATTGAAGATTGGGTGATTGAAAAACTTGTTGTTTATGCACTTTCAGTTAAAACAGTAAATACGTAATTAAAGTGCAGAATGTATTTGGCATATATTTTCAAATCAAAACACCTATACCTCAAAGACTATTTGTATTAAAATCAAATATAAAAGTCTTTGAGGTATAGATGTTTTGTTTCTCAATAAACTGTTTTGATTTGAAAATATATGCCAAATACATTCTCCACTTTAATTGCGTATTTACTGTTTTAACTGAAAATGCGTAAACAAGTTTTTCAAACACCGAATGTGGAATATAATACAATGGATATTTTTCATGATTGGTGTGTTTATATGATTTTTTCTTTGACATATTGTATTTAGATTTCGAGAAAAATTTCCACAAAACTCCTAACATGGATTCAGATAATAGTGTACAAAAGTTATGATAATAATCATACATTTTCATGATCTTAAATTTTATAATGTATACATTTCCAAGATGTTACCCGTTATGTTTTCAAAAGCGTCACTGAATACACCAGACAATTTCTTAGAAGTATGATAATTATGCTAACAAAAGCAAATATGGACGTATAAACATATTATATATACTTACCGAATTTTATCACCATATTCAGGCATTTTTATGTTTCAACGGACCCAATATTGAATAGACCGGTTTGTTTCATTCTTATAATATTGCAAAAAACGTATTGGGAGAGTTTCCAAATATAATACGTGGGATGTTTACCAAGTTCTAGGAATTATCATTCTGTTAAATAATTCTGACAGGTTTAACAACGGGTGTTGAAAATTAACAAAATAAAGAAATGATAACATAATTCCTAGAACTTTGTACAGATCACATGTATGTAACAATTGTGTATGAATTACTACGAATTTCTATTATAGTTAGGACTTCGTTTCAAAGACTTCCAATGGCGGCTCGTGAGTCTTTAGGTGTAAAGGTTGCATAAAAAATAACTATAAATTAATGAGAAAAATGTTTTTAAAAATATTATGAACCAAATCCTTTTCTATAGCTAAATCATTTAACCGTTTTCGCGACATAGTGTTTCTTTTCTATTCTTGGATGTTTTCTATTCTTTTTATCGTAGAAAAGCAGCGCTCTGCTTCGGTAAAGGACATTGGTGTTATAACAAAAATCCGTAAAAGTAACTTCTTCAAAGGTATCTTCGATATTATTGAAGTATACCTAACATTTAACAAAGGCAACGCAGGAGTAATTTTTCGTAGATCTTGGTGGCGATAGTGTTTTAGCAATATTTGACGAGATTACAGTTGGTGGAATAAAATATGAAGGTGTGGTAAAATTTTGAGAAAAAATGAACCCAAATTTTTTTTCTCCCAGTTAACATGCAGCTTTACCCTCGTATAGTACGTTTACTACTATAGATTTAAACATTTTCCCACACCTTGGGTAAGTATTACATTCTAGGAATCCCTAAGAGCTACTGCTTGATCTAATGCAGCAAGTGGCACAGGCGAGTGTGAAAAAAATCCATATATTTCACTTAAACTAATGAAAAACGCTCTGCTCCCTTGTTTTGCCAAGCGCACTTAGTCACAATAAGATTTAACTGGTGTACGCTTCCTATGTTTCGTCTTGAATGACATTTACTTTTCCGCCCATAACCGCTCCAGCTGCAGATCCATCGTAGGTCTGAGTTCTTAATTTTTCATTACTTATTAATGGAAATATTTCTTTTGAAAGGCATTGTGAAATCAGCAAAACGTCCTGACCCTCAGAATAAAAAAAAACACCAAAATCTTTTGTACACTTTGACAACTAAACGGTGCTACAAAATCGCCAGTTCCGTTCGCAGTGTACCAAGAGGGCACTTAAACGCTGGGCAACTTAAACGGGGCTAGCCCCCCAATTCCTCCGCGCGGAGACATTGTATTAATTTTATTATTATATTTATTTTTGTGCGGAAGCGATTTAATGTCTAAATTTAAAATATAATGTTATGCTGTCTTAATCTATACATATACTTAATCAGTAGAATAGCTATGCCGGTTCTCGAACAAAATCTCATAAGATTGAACACAGGGGTCTAAATTCACTTTTCCGCCATCTTGGATTTCATTATCTGTAACGGCACAACAGCTGGTCGATATATTGGAACAGCCACCTGTAGCAATAGAACGGTTATTTGTTCCCCCATAACGGGTAACCGTTCTATTGCAACAGGCGGCTGTTTCAATATATCGGCCGCAACAGATCATGAATTCCAAGATGGCGTAAAAGTGAATTTAACACTGGGTCTGTGTTAAATCTTATGGGATTTTGTTCCAGAACCGGTATAGCTATTCTACTATAATCGAAATTTTATTTTGTTTATGTACATAAAAAATTAATTTCAGAAATTATTTTTTATTTTTGGATACTACTTTGTAGCCACTATTGACTTCCTTTTTCGTTATCATTTGCATTATTGCAACCGTTACAGCTTATATAGCAGCTAAGGAAATTCACTGATAATGAGTGGAATACAACTATATTTCATTCACTTTAAGAAAATAGCGTTGCACAAGATAGGCTTATATTTTGGACGTTTGCTATTGGCTAATACTTTAGGCAAATTTACACACCACGAAAACAGCTGTCTGTGCATATAAAATTTATGTTGGAAGTAATGAAATATTACTGATCGCTACGTTTTTGTAATGTCAGTTGTCAAACTTGTTTGTTGCTTTTGGTCGTGGATTTGGTTGTTTCTAGTGTTTCTCGTTATATTATTTGTTAGCATATTGCGTTACAAACGGAAATGCCCTCGCTAAGTAACGCTTCTGAATTATCCACACAAAAGAAAAAGATATTTGAGGGAATTTGTATACCGTTCTATAATTGTGATAATTGTAGCTGTTTTAAAAAAGAACTACTAAAGTGTCTCATAAAAGTCTATTTTATTCCGAACTATGTTTGAATATCTGATTTATAATAAAACAGAATATATCTGAAATAAAATTATTTCCAGTTTCTTGGTTGGATTAAATAAACTGAAATAAACGTAAATATATATTTTTCTTAAACATTTTACTAAAATATTTGTCATTAGAATGTGATACTTTCACAAAAATTGACAATGGTGTAACAGAACTGACATTTTACTTTCAAATTACCCGCCATTATTTAACCAGGTCAAATTTTAGCAGTGCTATACGGACGCCGATTGCAGCGCTATCTACTATATTCTTAAAGTGAATGAACTTTCGTTGAAGTTTAATTAATTAGTAAATTAATGTTAAAAGTTTCAAACATTTATAGTTTTATCGAAGATTATTTATTATGTTATGCAAAAATGACGCTTGCTTGAAATCCAAATATTTACATTTATTTGACGTTCAGTTAAAATTAATGTTAATGTTATTGCACATATTTGCAGCCTTATCAAAGAACGTTAAGTACAATGGCTTAACAAAATAAGCAAATAGCACATGAAAAATATGTACTCTGCTTATTTATTTATGTATTTACATAAGTATTTGTGCCAAACGTATTCTAAGGCGAGGTTTGCCGTTAGTTAACTGCAAAAAATCTCCTTCTTCTGTGCTATTACAATGAAATATGCCATACAATTTTACGGCGAATAAAGCTATTTTAATATATAATATATAGGTACCGTTCATTTAGTTGTAAATCGTAAAAACGCAATGTTATTCAGCACTTGTTTATCGCCAATTATTTACGCCTGCAAAAAAAAACTAGTTAGTAGTCATGATGTTCACGGAAACCTTGAATGATTCTAAAATACTTGGACTGATCGGTTATATTTTATAGGTTTTCCTATGTAAAAATGTTGTGAGATTAAAATAACTACAGAGCATTAAGCATATAAATATTTATCCGGTGTGACGTGTATAAGTTTTAACTGTGCAATTATATTCGATTTAGGATTAGGTTAATATTATTTACGGTTGATATGAGGGTACTTTCTCTTTAATTAACTCCCAAAAGAGTAAAATTGTTATGGTAATCAAAAGAAGATAAAAACAACTTAATACCTACGTTAATGGCTCGTTTCTATTGAATCTATCGCCAAATTCCTTAAAACATGTACACATCACGTATACGATCATGAAACTAGATTTTTTATCATTATCAAAAGAACAGATGAAGTGGAGACACAACGTTTCTGACGTTATCTTTTGTTTTCAGATCCCCTAGATAGTTCCAACGATGCGTCAAGCTACGACGCACATTATGAGGAATTAGTAGGTTCCGAAAATAGGTTCAAGATACCAATTGACAGTTTTGAGCGCCCACCTCCGCGACAAGAACATCAAACTACGTCAGAATACTACAGCGGCAATATTTCAGGTGATGGTAAGTAATCAAAGCAAAGTCCACCTATACAGGATGCTCATTTTCGATCTGCGTATATGGGTAACTTTCTTAATATTAAGCATACAGAATCGGCTAAATGGACTAAGTCGCTCAGAAAACGGAGTGATAGTTGTAGTGTCATATTTGTTGTCCAGTGGAACGTTTGTAAGATATTCAAGAAAAACTGAAAACTTCCAAAAACTTCAACGTCAAATATATTCACAACCTCTAAGATAAAATAAAGATGAAAACGGTTTCCAAACCTTGCAATGGATAACAAACGTGACACTAGCATCAACTATAACTCTATTTTCTGAGCAACTTTGTCCATTTAACCGATTTTGTATCTTTAATGTTAAGCATGTTACCCATATGCGGAGATAGAAAATGGGCAGCCTGTATACATATAATTTTCCTTTGTTTAAATTCTGAAGACTCTTATTGGGACTTCACTCACACCGCATAAATATGTACGAACTCTATACGTATTTCGGCAACCAAGTTGCCATCCTCAGCAGTAACGGTAAACCGTTTTTCATTAACAGGATTGTTTAATTGCAGATGACGACGCTTTTGATTCGTGGTCGGTCGTATGGTACGTCGCTTCATTCGGTGGCCTAATCGGCTTCTTCCTGGTTGTTTCCTGCTCAGAGTGGTGTTGTAGGAAACGCATACGAGACAACCAAGCCCGCAGGACGCCAGTTCCACCAACGATTTCCTCTCCAGCAGTCAGCGAAAGTCCACCACCGGCGTACGACCTCTTCGCACCGCCCTCATACGAAAGTCTGACATCGTCGCCTAATAGCGAAAAGAACGAGTATGACATCTACGTTGTTCCAGTACACGCCATCGGCAGCTTGGTGGACACTGACAATTCTCGCCAAGAGAATCCGCCCAGTTACAGCTCAATCAACATAACGGAGGCAGAAGCGGCATCCACAACGCCGAGAACATAACGATAGTAGATTTCATATTTTCGGAATGATAATTCCGTTGAAGACTGAAGTTTGCGAAATTCACATCTCCCGAGTGAACTGCCAAAGATTTCTGCGAGGATTTGTCGAAGAAATTCTGTAATCGTTGTCTCTGTGATATACGTTATTCGTATGCTGTAAATACTTATTATCATATCAGGCTGTATTTAATGTAGCGAGTTGCTGGGCCTTCCGAATTGTACATAGCGCCGTGTGAAGGACCGTAGAAATAAAAGAAATAAGGAAATACGATAAGACTAGCTGTCAAATGATATTGACGGCACAGTATAGCATTCTCATTGTCTGCTAACGTACAAAATTGATTCGTTGGCACATAAAACTAGTTCAAAGGCTTTCTTTTTCATTTCCATTATATGCGGATGGATGAAATGGATTATAATATAAAATACAGTGGATAAAATTGGAGGTGTCATGTGCCTCAACAAGTTGGTACATACATATTAAATTCCTTATCAGTTTGTTGACGCTCGAATGTTATCACTTATCAGATGGCAAATAATATTCTTTTTTTTTTCATTTAGTAATTAGCTTACTGAGCGCAACGAGTGGATAAACAAGCTGTGATAAGTGCGACTTTAAATATTAAATTCTATTATCGTCAATACGTACCCCATATAAAATCAAGCGTAGGCATGGAAGTAAAAAAATCATTTAACAGACTTATTTAAAAAGTTTTCTTTGGTGAAATTTTATTAAAAAAAAAGAATTTACTGGAGATTTTTATAGCAGCACGAGTCAACTATGAAATAACTTTAAATGCTTTAAATTTAAATTCATATCATAGCAAAATTTACTACAATATGCAACGGAAAATTTAACTTTTCTTCATCTTGATCTTTGGAGCAATCTGTATCTATAGGTGGATAAGAGTTCGTGAAACTGCCAAGAAAAACTTTTATATTTTGAACTAAAATTAAATATTTAATATCAATAATTGAAATTCTGAATTAACTTATACATTAGTTATATTTAATTAATTTCCTTGAAGACTGCCTTGGTGTGTACCTACAGATGTATTATATTTATTTATATAAACCGATGGAGTCCTTCCTGTTTATCTTCAACGTACTCATTGCTTTTGCTAGTATGATGATTCCAGCCTATAATGGCATTTTACGGTTAATTGTTTTTGGCACTTTTGATGTTTCTTATGTTGTCATGGTGAAGCCGTTCCTGGAATCACAACATACGCAGTCCTTCTGGCCTTCAGTGGCTGGGGCATTTCGCAGTAAGTTCGGCGACGCATTAGCGATTGCTGCATTGCTTGTGCTAGTATGGTGATTTCAGCAATAAACCATGCGCTTATGGCATTCTTTACGGGCACTTGGTTTACCTTTTACCACGAATCAATTTTGGCCGTGTGTCGATTTGTGATAAAGTCGTACAAGTGATAGTAAAAAGCACCCACTTTTAATAGTATTATTAAAGGCTAATTTATTACAATAAGCTAATTTTGTAACGGTACCCCGTTCATTTATCTTGTATTCTATAGAGATTAATATATTAGAATTGACGTAGAATTGTATCTGATTATGTTATTGATTGTGTGTATGTACATAGTATATAGTTATGCGCTCAAGTGATTGTTATTAATTTATTATTTTTTTATATATAAAATAAAGACGTGTCAAATATATTCCCGATTGTTTCCATTTTTGAATGAATGATTTATGTTACTAAATGATAAAAGATATCCTGTTTAAACGCTAATAAAAACGTCAGTGGGGATGAATCAATAGAATTTATATTTTATGATAAGATATACATGATAATCGTATTGAAAACACTCACCGTTTCTACCATCTGGTGATTTCTAGTTTACAATTATCTAGATAAAATCAAATCAATAATATATAGGTGAGTCCGTTTCATATCTGATAACACTCGCTGAGAATTCGATTTTACGGATTAGAGAGAGCAAGCAGTATAAAAAGAGGGAAACATCTATAGCATTTAGCATGGTCAGTGCGAAGTTAAGGCTACGGTGTGCGCATCGCAACTGTCATCAGATATGAATCGAATTCTACATTGGGTTGCAAACCGGGGCGGGTTTTGTATGTGGCGATTAATCGCATTCAAAACAAAAACCGTAACCGATTTTGAGATCAGTTTCATCTATTGAAAATCGGCACGTACGTCTATGGATGTTCGGGTGTTTCCGGAAAGTGAGCTGCTTACTTTGAGCCGCTAAGTTCACACTGGTTCAAAAAATTATAGAAGAATCTCCCATATCTCATTATTAACACTTTCGAGAGTTTCTATTCTTTTTATGTGTTTGGAACACATCTACATATTTCTTTAGCCATCTAGATTTACGACTTATAGGCTAAAAGGATTATTCCCTGAAAAGACAAGCGTTACTGATAACGACTAACATAGCCGATCCACGTCAGTTGTTTCAATATTTAGAACTCCGGTAACTATTAGCTTTAATGATGCGAATGTGAGCGATTCCCAGAGGATAGTTGAAGCTTTCGCTGCCACCTTTCAAAGTACGCGAACTTTAAGCACTAATTCTCAGCATCAAACTGTTACTACATCCAACAACATTTGCTTTTCCATTACACCTACGACGGAGGAATAAGTATTTCAGGCAATGTCTAAGTTATGGCATAAATGCGCAGCTAGTGATGATTGTGTACCTAGCTTTCTAATTCGTGACGCGAGATATGTGCTAGCTAAAGCTATTGCATTAATTATTAACCTGTCTATAGCCAAATCAACATTTCCTAATCTATGGAAAAGGGCTCGAAGGATACCGATTTATAAAAAAAGGAAGTGGCAACATCTTAAGAAACTACAAGGCTGCTTCAATACTATCGAACTTTGCAAAAGTATGTGAGCACATTATTTACAGTCACATCTTTAACAATGTTCGGGCATGGATTTCTCCACGTCAACATGGTTTTATGCCTGGACGTTCTACTGTGACTAACTTGACACAATCATTACGCATTATATTGCTGAAGCACTGATAGTCGCAGTCAAGTTGATGTAATATATACGGACTTCTCCAGCCCTTTTGATACTATTGATAATGATATACTTCTAAGAAAGTTAGACATCGTTGGGTTGTCGCATACTTCCGTCGAACTCAAGAAATCCTATTTAACAAATCGATTGAATTATGTATTCTTCAATGGTTTTCGGTCTTCTAAGTTTCGTTCTACGTCGGGTGTTCCTCAAGGTTCCTGCCTTGGGCCACTTTGGTTTAACGTTGTTTACGCGTTGGTGCACACATAACAACTTTAAATTAAATGGTAACAATTGTCAATGTGTACCATATTGATGGGAATACTGTAGCTACGGGCGAATCGATTAGGGATTTGGGTGTGCTTTTTGATAGCCGTCTAAGTTTTGTGCAACATGTTTAGAGTACCGTCTCCGCTTCCTCTAAGCGCCTTGGCTTTATAATAATAAATACGAAACCGTCTAATGACGTACGCACCTTGAATTTGTAATAAGTTATCTTGAATATTGTAGCGAGATTTGGTCACCATACCAAATCTGCCACCAATTAGCTTTGGAAAGAATTCAATGCAGATTTCTAAAATTTTTATAATTTAAAATTAATGGCGAATATTCGATAAGAGGTATCGACTATAACACTTTACTTAAAAGGCACAAGATGGAATCATTGCTAAACCCTATAAATCTACGATCACCTAAATTTATTTGGAAGCTGATTAATGGGAGATGATAGATTGTACAGATCTCACTTCCATGGTTAACCTTCATGTTCCTCGAAATTCATCTCTGCACTTTCTCCTGACCTACTCCTAAAACTAATATTTTATTCACTACACTCGTTTTGTGTAAACTGTGCAATGCGCATGCGTCTGGCGTCCATCTCACAGCCGACGAGTCCAGATGGAACAAAGCCATTTTTAACTTTTGGATTTGTTTGGATCACCGATTCTTGTCAATGTCTCCATACAATGTATAGGATATTTTTGTTATTAAAGCGAACAAAATATCAATAGTCGCTTGTTGTATATGTTTTCAGGAGTTATCTTAGCGAAAACAATCGCTAATCTTTATTTATGTTCTTATCCTTAGGTCAGTAAAGAAGGTAAATATTGAGAACTATACTTCATCTACTTAGTAAATGGTAAACAGTGATTACTCCAAAGGATTTACATCCAAATATTATGAACGCTATAATCTACAATTTAATTTAATTATTGTTTAATATATGTATTATTCAATATTTGTTTTATATTCGATTGTTACTGTAAGGATTAAGAAATTGTCACATTTACAGCACTCAAGAATTTCCCTATTTGCCTAACCTTCTTAGATCTCCTTGCGTTATTGTAGAAAGTGACATCACTATTGTTCGGCTATGTCAAGAACGTAATTACAAGTCTCACCAAATCCCCTTTTACAGTCGCACGTCTAATGTAGTACACCTCTTACAGTCGCAGATAATAGTCAATCGTTTACACTACCATTATACAGATAAAAAATCCTCCCAGAAAATTACCTCCGCACTGCGGTGCAAGAAAAAAGTGAAAACTTATTAAAAATGCCACTTTTTTGTTTTTGAATAACTATCATCATTTTTAAGGAGTTTCTAGAATGGTGAAAATATTAAACTAAATCTAAGTGGTAACTCACATTTATTTCACTCCTTTGCAAGCGTGTTATGCAGCCAAATGCCTGCACAAGCGCAGTAGTTATACAATAGATCTTATCGACAAAGAAATAATGCACTTGTGAATGTGTTTGGCTGCATAATGGCCAACACGAACGAATCTATTATCTGATAAATTTAATTAATAAATAACAAGAAATCATTTAATAAACTATCTATCTTGACTTGCAAGGATTATTAATATAAAGTACCTATAAATAATGGATAAAATAAAAATAATAATGACGGCTTTATTTACTATAACTGCATGTGTGCAGTATTAATACATAGATGGCGCAATCTGGATAAAAATTGCACTTATTTATTTAATCACAAATTAAGTACATTTTATTGAAATCTAGAAAACTTGTTTAAATTATGAACAGGTAATACAAAGATGTAGAGGTGGCAATGATAACGTGGTACCGGAAGAATAACAATTTAAGACGGGTTAATTGACTGAAAACATGTGTCAATTATCCTGAAGGCCTATAGCATGTGTGAAAACTATGCTCAATACCTATTCTTAACAAATTCAAAGCAGATGGCTGTGTTCTCACAGAAAAATAAATAATACCAATCACGTTTCAACAGAACACATCAATCTGAATATCCTAAGTTATGTAGAGGAACGGTATGTAGGATCCATTTTAGATGTAGACAAACATTATGAAGTATCATACAGCTCCATGTACAAAACCGTGAATGAATTCAATTATAGCCATACCAAATACAAATCATCAAGATCTTTGCGAAACAATGTTTAATTTGTTAAATGAAACCGTAGAAATGTTGAATAAAACACTTTTTACTGACGAAGCTACATTTACCTACATTCAACTTGTTTTGTTTGTCTTAAAATTAACAATTACAACAAAATAATTTCTTCATAAAAAGTTGAATTTTTGCACTTCATTAGAAACATAACCAAATTCTAGTACGTATATCGTAATATTATAACAGTTTCATAGTAGATAATAAATGATGAGGTCAACACTCAGAACTTCCGGGTTGTATCCTACATGTATTCATTGAAAAATACTAAATTTCCTTTCCGTTAATCCATTAGTTACTGATCCCGTACAAATCCTCATGCACAAAACCTGACACGAATGCAGTACCCTCAAAATATCAGGTGATTTGTATCCAAACGATTGCTTTCTTTGGGGTTATCCGAAAAGTAAAGTTTATAATAACATGCAAATACGTAATTTGGACGAGCTGAAAGCCCGTACACGTACTGCATGTGATGGAATAAACTCAGAATTGCATTGAAAGACATGGAGGATACTTGCTGTGAAATTGCACTTTACCTTTGTTATGTGCTTGACTAATTAATCGTTAGAATAAAATAATTTCTCCATTCCAAGTTGAAATTTTGCACTTTCTTTTTTAAAAACACAACCAAATGCTTCATAGCTGTACTGCCAACACAAATAATATTTCCGTACCAAATTCGACTATACTTTCGTTGTAAGTTTCGTGTTTCGTAGTAGATTTAAAATTTTCATATGCCCTAAATTTTTCGTTAGAAAAAATAAATTACGGTAGATCCTTTAAAACGTGCTAGCTAGCGATAATTAATAAATAATACTGGCCGTAGATCTACACTGGCGACGCGTCATCGTATAACTGGTTGCCTATTATGTCGCTTAACGTTACCTGTAGGAAATACCTGTGTAACGTTACAACCTATGGCGTGTTTTGGTCTGTTTACTTTTGGATATGAACCTGTAGAAAGGGGTGTGGTTTGCGTGTACCCGATGATGTCCGACGACTCAGGGCCCTTAAATACAGGATATAGGGTAGTAATTAGTTAATCAATGCCTCGTTACATCAAGTTTTGACGATTTACGGAACAAATCTTTCTGTTGCCTAAAAATTTATGTCCAAAGGAGCGTAGCGATCTCCGGTCTGTTAGTATATTATCTGTATTACCCAAGGTTCTCGAGAGAATCGTTGAAATACAGCTAAGAAAACATCTAATTATATACGAGGTGACACCAATGGAAAGGGCCGAGAGTTTGAATGTTTAAATTGATATGAGATTCAGGGACTATGTTAATAAGATGATTACAGCAGCTTATTGCCAGCTCAAGATTTTATATGGTTTTCCAGAATGTCTTGGACGAAAGCTTCTGAGTATTCTTTGCAGTAGTCTTGTTCTATCCCGCTTCAACTATTGTGACACTCTGTATGGTTTCTTTAGTGATACTAATAAGTCGGTGTTTATATTAAATAAAACTTTGCACACGATACAATTAACAAGAACAAATAAAAAAAAGTATTGTACTGGGATTTACAAGTGACTCGTCGAAATATTTGTGACCTAGTATCCGATGTAAATTCGCTATCATTTGGAATTGATATTTAAATGTAATTGAGTAAAATGTTCAAGTGTTGTGATGAACACAAATTTCTTTAATTGGAATTCGATTGACGTAGGTGTAGGTATCGAGTGTGTGCAAATCAATTTTGTCATAAGTGCTCCACTTATACCAAAAATAGAATTATTTTTCTTCATTAATGATCAATATCACTATCTGTTTATATTTATAGTGTATAGGCATTCAATAGCGGAAAAAATTGAGTTAACGTAATACAGTTGGTCCCCACTTAACGACCGACACGCCTATCAACCATTTTTACGTACCATCAAGTTGTAAGGTGTGTATGAAACTGATTTTCAAATTGTTTGCTTTCATTACTATAGAGTCTTGGACAAGGTGGACTCGAAAGGCTTTTCTTTGGCCACGCTGAACGTTTCGGGACCATTACTTTTATATTAAAGCATACAAACGTTTATTTTTTGCTAAGTGTACTTTAAAAAGAAAGAAGACAAATTTTGATTGTGGTGATTTGATATAAAGAAACAACTCGTGAAGATGCTTGCAATAATTTCACTCATTAAAACCTTCTATTATTGCACTGTTCTCAAAAATACATTTCATTGAAAATTTAATCAAAATGTTTCTTCAAAATTTAAGTATGATTGATGTAAATAAACTTCAAACGCAATTTCGCGGAAAATTTTCCACGAAATCCTTGAATTAAATATGATTCCCGTGAAGAAACGATTTTTTTTTTCATTGGAAGTAATTGTATGTTTACATATAAAGAAATTCAGATGGCCATCATAACAAGACAATGGGTTTAAAAAAGAGGAATTGAAGTTCACGTAACGAAGGAGCATAATTTGGCATGAAACTTTTCGTACAGATGTTTTTGTTTCACCAATGTTTAAAAATTTATTGCGCTTTAGAATCCATAGATTAGACATAGAGATTTTAAAAATTCCATACACTCAGTTTACTAGAACAATAAAATAACCAAAAAAAGTATACACAAATTTGCAATTATTAAGAATTATTTTTAAATCATTTCCTTACTTGTCGGTCATAACAGACAACATATCTAATAGGGTAGGCTATACCAAAGCAAAAGTCGTAATTTCAAATTTTATCTGATAACAGTTTTATAGGATATTTAATCTCTCATCTATGATGTAAATTACGCACCAACTTTATTTATACCATAGCCTGCTATATAAATGATGATACTTATGCTCCGTCTGGCCCAGCCCGCCAACAATTTTCCTGTGATTTTCGAGTTATGACCACTTTAATGAAATTTTCATAAAAAAAAATCATATTTTTTATATATCTGGACAACCGTTAGAGATATTGAATTTTCGATGCGAATTTCGCAATTTACGCCTCAATACCGTTGTGATATACAACTCAAATCATTTAGAGCGAGTTTAAAATTCCGAAGAACGCCAAAGGGGGACCAAGGGTTAAAACATAATTTGTGAATAGATTAAGACATTGCTTTTTTCAAGACCCTTTCGAGCATTTATTAACATAATTTGTTTTTGTATTTTATAATTTTCTTGGGCGTAGTATTCCTTTACAAGAAAATATTTCATTTTGATCTTCAGAGGAATTTATCATTTTATTGGTCTCACAAAATATGTTTTCTATCAAGAAGTCCTTTTACTTTGCACTCAACTGCTTCGGTTGTATCTTTCTCCATACTTTTATAATACAATTAAACTAGCGAGTCAACGAAACTTTGCTCAGGGTAGCTGGGCTTGTGTACCCATCCCTCTGGTGGTCTGAGGACCCAACCACAATAAGGTATATACTGTGACCCAACTAAACAGACTACGCGCCAAATCTCATATATTTCAAACTTGTCACGTTGCATAATGCCATCCAAAATCTATTCATCTTTCTATACAAGCTTTTTTCTCATAATGTCATTCACAAAATGTGCCAAAAAGTGTATGCATTCTGCCGTGCAGATTTTTAAGTAGCACATGTTCTATTTCCAACAATAATTCTGTTCAGAAAGTGGGGCCACAAGTTGCGCAAAGAAACACGCATTGACGGTTTCGATTAATATTCTTGAAAGTTATATTTACAATTGGAACTAAGCTTTTTGCTTACCAGACGGAATAGAATAAACACACTGTTCGGATTACTCCTGCTGCACAAATTGTTAAATCTACTTATGCTTCAAACACAATAACGCACGGACTAACTTTAACAATAATTTTATTCACGTACTGACTTCCACAATAGCAATCTACAGACTAAACACTCAAGTAAAACAATTCGCTCTAACATTAATCTACCCTACTCAACAAAAATATATCCATTAGGAATATAATTACAGTAAAAAATACAATTGGGTCCCGGTACCTAGCGATGAATCATTTTTACCTCGACATGCGTTAACAAAATAATAATTAATTTATCAATCTTTACAGACGAAATACACAATAATAATAAAAATAACGATAATGATTAAACAATAAGTAAACACCAAGAGAACTACTAACAACTAAAGGAATTGTAATATAAATTTAAAATACTCTATGTAGAGTTCTACCATTTTACACTCAGAGTCCTCTATTGTTCAAGTAACTCCTGGTGTACGCCAAAGGTAACTAATAGCCCCCATTTGGTTACAACCCTTTTGAATTCTTTGACACTCCGCTCTCCACGTCGCGCCATCTATGTATAATTAAGTACACTAGAATAATACAATACACTAATAATAAAATACAAACATTTATCTTTACCAAACATTTATGTATTTACTATAACAAGAAAAAAGTTTTTTTTTCTTTTACTGGCCTTAGGTAGGCATTTTATACTACGAACCGGAGGCTATAAGATTTTTCCAGCTTATTTTGAAAATTTCTCTCAAGGTTATAAAGCTGAATATATTCACATCAATAGTTTCTCGACAAACTTAAAAATTACATTAATCGGTAATGAAGAAATCCATGTGCATGTGTGGTTGCCTAAAGAAATACAATTTATATTTTAAATAGTATTTTAAGTAACGTATGTCATTTGTTCCATATTGCAGTACCGTAACTTGGCGTAGCATTTGAATAGCTTTGGTATTTGGTAATCTGCCGTTAAGACGCTGTTAGTGCATGTGAGATAATTGAGATATTTGAGACAACAATATAATGTGCTAACGAATCAAACAAATATATAATAAGACGCTTTGTATTATATATGTAGTTTATTTACCTTTTGTATATTATTTCGTTTATTTTAAATAACTTAATTACATAAAATATTTGCGTTTATACTTTTTAGTTGATTATCAATTTCATGTACTGTAAGTACGTGTGTCGGCTCTAACAAGAATTCCGCTTTCCGAATTGACCTTCTAACTTTGCCAATTTTACAATCACTTTTGTAAAATTGATAAAATTATCGATTAATATTCAGTTTTACATTTTTATCTATGTATTTTGCAACAGCATGCTATAAAAATAATGTAAACTGCACCTTCTTTCTCTTTGACCAATGATATATTATTTGACGGATGATATATTTTTAATGCTATTAATTTTGAATTTCTTGGAGATCACTTGTATGCTTACTCATAGATTCCGGTTTCTTTGGCGGTACTATCTTATCTGAGTTCTTGTATAGTAGTATATTTATTATCCATAATAAATTTCAACACTATTTAATAGAATGTCATGTATTTGATGAACATTTAAAATGAAGAAGTACTAAGTTCGTGACACGTAGCACATACACAATTTTACTACAGTTTCCTAATAGTATCAGTCAATGCCCGCGTGAATTCAAGTCTGATGATGATTTGATGTAGATGATTTAAATATGATAATTGCCTGATTTTATTTCAAACTTCGTTCATTATTTTTCTATGGCAGAAATGAGTTGTAATAACAACAATTCTTTTTAATATTAATAATTATTACTACCATGAATATATTATAATTATCGAAAAAGGTATACGTAAAATAGCCATAAGTAGAGTTGGCACTGCGAGCGTTCGGCAAGTAGCGCATCTTTCGAAGAATCGCAAGGAGTTTATTTATTCCGGAACATGGTAGCTTTATGAATTATTTTATCTCCATCATCCATTAAATCGATACCCATCGACGCATTTCTTTATTTTGTAAACCGATGGTAATTTTTTCGACATTCTTAATTGCGAGATAATTAAACCGAACTATACAAAACTCCTAACATAATAAAGAAAACCGTACTAACAAGGTATATGGTCGATCCGAAGAATGATATTTGACTGATGATCCTCCGACTATAACGTGCTACATCCGCTTGCATTTCTTCGAAGCGCGTGCTACCGGCCGAGCGCTCGCAGTGCCAACTTAAACGATAAGAAATGAAATACCTAAAACGTCAAGAAAAATACAAGCCATTGCAGCAAACAATGGAAATAAATGTGGTATTGTGGCAGGTGCAGATATTACATATATACATTCTTAAAATTACAATAACCGAAACATCCTGTGTGTTATACTGATTGTGCGTCATTTGAGATGGTTACTTACCGGAACGTAAACTTCTGCTACCGCATGGAGTAAAAATCCAATTTACTCTGGAAAGCGGTAATCTTATTTTATTATCGTAATTAGTAAGTAAGTTTCCTGGTAGTAATAATGGTGAAATATAGAATAAATCAACAAGTATGCATAATTTTATTGCAGAGGTTAATGATTTTATTATAATTCTGATCTGGAAATATCACTATAGAGTTCTTATTCGGATTAATAAAATATTAATGGAATATGATAACTAGAGTTCGGATTTTTATGCACAAAAAATGTTATAAAAAGCTTCTCTTTTAGTTCGATCTGGCAACGTTCTAGTAATAATATGTACATTGAAACCAGCATCCCAGATAAAAAGAAATTATATCTGCATATTGAAAAATATGCTTGCTACGCAATAGTACTAAATATTAATCTTTTTTAAACACTGAGTGTGAAGTGAGTGGGATACATCACAGCTTATTACCACTACTTTTCCAAGTATTTAACCTAACTTTTCTGTATTTATATGAATCACATGATCACACGGCTTCCGACTGAACTTCGTCGTGAAAATACAATACATTATGCTTGATCAGAGATAAGTGTTCCATAAACTAATGAATGTGGTAAAAACAGTATTACATTGAAGGTATTGCAATATTTTGCAAAGTTGCTTCACTAACATAACTAATTCTCTGAAAAATAAACAAATTAATAATTTTTAAGATAAGATATTTCTTATTTAAGTATCTTCTTAGGAGAGGCTTTCATCAAACAGTAAGCACTATCTGTTTTTAAGAGAGTTGAGATGTATCTATGTATTAGATAAAGATGAAGCAAGCCATATGTTCGCCAGCATCCGCATAGCAAAGGGTCTGACCACACATATTCGGGACAAGTACGACACGACGTCCGTTGCGAAGTAATAATACAGGTTTAAATGCGATAGGCCACACATTTACGTTGCGAGTGCCACACGAGCACGAGGTGCGCACGGATTTCGTTAACTGCAACGGGTCATTTACTTTTTGTCGTACGAGTTTTGAACTCGTGCAACGTAGTTGCGAAGGCGCATTATGTTAGCATATATATTGTCGTTCTACAGGCTGTTTGTGGTTTTATTTTCAAGGGGTGATTAAACATCTTAAAATAAGGTCATTAACCTAAAAGTATCTTAACAAAGTTGCATAATGATAAAGATATTAATGTTTAAAAAAATTTTAGTTTTTATTTTTTTAAATTTTTAAGTGGTGATTAAGCATATTAATTTAAACGATTTTTTAATGTTTTTCATGAAATCCACTTCACACTAGTTGTTCAAAGTTATCGCCGTGTTGTTGATCGCAAAGTCTAGCTCGACGTATCCACGAATTGGCATAATTTACTAGGCCTTGGTCTTGCCGTGG
This sequence comes from Osmoderma eremita, assembly GCA_031763485.1. NCBI lineage: Eukaryota > Metazoa > Arthropoda > Insecta > Coleoptera > Scarabaeidae > Osmoderma > Osmoderma eremita. The sequence goes on along the minus strand of JARFOC010044466.1, from coordinate 176 downwards.
AATTGTCGCCGCATCTACCTCAACGCGGTTACGAAGATCATCTACCGTAAAGTGGGACTACTTTGTGACATATTTTGAGGTGTTTGTGCGGTATCTTTATTTTTTTTTGCGTTACAGTCTTTCAAATAACCTCATTTGGTGGCTTCATCTTTCGCCTATTTTTTGTAAAAAATTGA